>VSDK01013331.1:103771-115787 GCA_009767595.1 Symbiodinium kawagutii
GGGAGGTTCCTGCTGGCGTTGGCCACGCCTCTGGTGTCGCCTCTCTGGGCCGCCAGACGTGCACTTTGCGTCTGCGACAACGAACTGCCCGAGCGCGTGAAACTCGCCACGGATGAGGAACTCCCGAGGGAGGCAAAGTCCTCACGCCACGGCGAAACCACGGCGAAAGGAGATTGACAAATCGTTAAGGCGTCGTGACGACGGAAAGTCGTTAAGCATCCACTGATGAATCTTAAGCATCAATGATGGTTTCTCAAGTGATAGGGGTACCCCGGTTCTCATCCAGTTAATCATTGATAGAAAGAAACCCACCGCTGAAATGGGGTCCGCGATGGCTTGCGAAACAGCCATATAATGTCATTATGATGTGTTGTCGACCACCATGAACGACTAGTATCAATGATTGTGAACCGCCAACCATCATCAACCTAGCCATCACTATCATCAACCTAGCCATCACCATCAGAAACCATCACAGTCATGGGGGGGTAGCAACCTGGCACCAATGCGCTTCGTAATAAATGATGTACCCTCAGAGCTAGTTGGTTTCCCTAATGATGATCATTTAGGGATGGTTGGAAGGTACCTATGGGTACTTAGTTGGGGGGTACCTATGGGTATACCTACTGTTTAAGGACAGTCCCAAATGTTGCTGACACTGCCACGACTTGCGACCATGAAAAATTCAGAGTTGACCCCAGAGCTGAAGGAGACAACTTGGCTTGGCTTGCTGCCCGTGCCCCAAGGGAACCCCTAATCCTATGTCCCAAAAGCCTCCTGAGCTCACTACAAAGCTGCCCAGCTCTCCTTGATGAAGAGCGTGTTGGCAAATTGCACAAGACCGAAGATGGACAACGACGAACCTGACGCACCAGCACACGGCAGTCTGCGACCGCGGGAGAATTCGTAATAACAACGGTCAGACCACCGCTGTTACATAACCATTCCTAATGATGGTCAATGGTTCACTCACCAATGGTAAGCTCAACAAAGTTGCAGCTTTGCCCGGCCCTTAAAACCACTGAGACTGGACATCCAGCCATGGGGTCAGTCGGGGCGCCCTGCATGTTGTGTACTCCAAAGCTGAATTTACAAAGGATGCAGCACTATGGACTATATTACCAAATTGGTAATGATACCATGTACACGAATACGAGTGGTGTATAACCATGGTAAATTGATGAAATGTTGATTGTGGCAGTCGTCACTAAGGCGCGAATTTAAGCGTTGAAGTCAATCGCAGGAGTTCTGAAACAACGAATGCGAGGAGTTCCCGCTGAGTGCTCATTCCGCTGATCCATTCACGGACAGCACTATGAAGCCATATTATGAAAAACACATTCGCGGCTCCGCACGGGCCTAAATGCGCAAAGGATGTGATGGACAGAGTGTCTCCAAATTCGCATTGATTCTGCAGGGAGAATCTGTGACCTGAGCGGCTCACGGAACGAGGAATCCCCGCAACGGGATTGGGCATCGAGTCTGGAGTCATGAAGAAGCAACAGAAGTCTCAACAAAGTTAAGCCCTAGATGGCTGTGGGTCAAAACCCTGTACCCCTGGTTCCCCTATCATTAACCATTGTTTCCCCTATAATTTGTTGGTCATTGTCCCCATTATTGGTTGATTAATATTGACCCATAGCCAGATGTTTTTCAACGCCTTCCACTCCTGTTGGAAGGTTCAAGAAACTTCAGCTTCAAAGAGTTGATGCTGATCAGCAACACACTTTAGCAGCCAGTCCCTGTGGATTTCCCAGGTATTGCCGTAGAACAGTGCTTGGTGAATGGTTTGCACTACCGTTTTTGACCGAGATCTTATATATGAAACTACCATCTATTGCCATCCGTCTTTAACATATTCAAATATATGTATATACATATATATAGAAATAGAACTTGAAATGGAAATGAATATGGATATAGATATAGATATACGTTGATCCATGTCATATGGACTGGTTACCATCTATTACCATCAGTCTATAAAGTTTAAGTTAATCCTTTCTATACATGTATTAAAAAGAAACTATGCAAAAATATTGGGAGTATCCAACGTATCAATATATAGACAATTAAGAATATAGAGTCAATTCAATTCTTTTATATGGGTGTTTCTCAAGTCACAGGGGACCCCCCCCTAATCATCCAATATCAACTGCTTTTAAAAAAATCAACCAACCATGGCTTTGGGGGTTCCCTATGGTTCTAGCAATTAACCACCACAAAAAACTGCTGCGCCTCCCGCGGTGCCGGGTGGGTCCCCGGGTCGCCGGGCCGTACATGACGGTATCACCGAAAATCTCCATGGAGCTTCCGAAGGTGACCTGGGAACAGCAGCGCCGCAGGTCGTGAATCGGACCATGAGTGAACCAGGAGAAGTGGAGGAAAACCTTGGGGTTCTTTTGGGGGTAGAAAAACCCTGGGTTTTTAAGGGAAAATCATGGGTTTGTTATAGGAAACCATGGTTTGCTATAGGAAAACCATGGATGTTTCAAGGAAAACCATGGGTTTGTTGTAGGAGAACCATAGGAAAACCTTGGAAAAACCTAACTTAGGAAAATCATAGGAAAACCATGGGTTTTTTCGGTCGCAGGTTTCACCGTGAGCGAACCACCAGGAAGCATAGAAAACCATTGGTTTTCACCCATGAAAACCAACATCCGTCACAGGAAGTCATCGGAAAACCATAGGAGTTTTCACCACCATTAACCGCCATGGAATCTACCAAGAAACCCATCATTCCCGTATCAAGTTGACTAGTAGAACTGTTCACTAAGTTCCACATGACTTTACGAGTACTCAAGTTTAGTAACACTTTACTTTCCCAAATGTACTCATTACATCTCTACGTAATGACCAAGTTTGTATGACCAAGTTGATTAGGAAGCGTAATATATCACTGACATTTAAGCCATATTCTACACTAGAGTTTGTACGATCATTCCGAAACAGTAGTGATTACATACATTTACATACTATAACCATGACAATCCATGACATCCACGAACAGTCGTATTCTTGTCATCACTCCTGCTGCCACTACCCAAGCTGCTACTATGACGACTACAAGGAAAGGAACAATAGCAACACCAGCAGGAGCAGTAGCAGCAGCAACAGCAGCAGCAACAACAACAACGACAACAATAACGACGGTAAAAGACGTCTGATATTGAGGCGAACACGCAAATAGTCATCACTGTTGTTTGCCATTTAAGGACGCATTTAGGATCATTTAGGGGTACACATCCTGAAAAATATCCATATTTTGTGCTTTTTCGAATGGAGAAAAACTGACATGTTTTTTCGTGTGCTTCCTTTACGGCTGAGATGCCAGGTTAATATGCCCAAGTTGCAGTCTGGTCTGTGTCTGTTTGCAGTGCCCGCGCACAAACATGATCCCCATCACGACACTGTGCCTCTCAACATCGACCAATTGACGTGTTGTTGCTTGAACAACCGTTGGTGGTGGCTTACAGGTGTAAACACCTTGGTGCTTCAACAACAATTTGCCCAGGTATCATTGGTCAAAGCATCCAGGTATCATCACACCATGACTTGGCTTTTTCTCAAGTCATTTTGGGGTATCCGCAGTTATCATCCACTATTACTATGAGTTTGGTCACGAGGTTAAGGGGGTATCCATCCTTGGTTGGCTTATGATTTTATGACAGTCATAGGATGCCATAGGGGTATCCATGCTATGGTATCCCCAATCAAGTTTCAGTTGAATCATAACCCAAAAAAAACTTGGAAGAAAAAAACAACCATAGCTGCCATACCTGCCATATGGTTCAACCAACCATAGCTATGGGAAAAAATACAACCAAAGCTGCCATGATTCAACCAAAGCTCCCAACCATAGCTATTATTCAAGTTGAATCACCCAACCATAGCTGCCATAGCTGCCACGGGGCTGTCCTAGCTTCCCCCCCTCGCCCACGCGACGAGTCCTGGCGCGCAGCCCTTTTGGACCCCCGGACTCTGTCCAAAATGGACACCGTTGAGGCAAGGTTGCCATGTCCAGCCACGTTGAGCGTGCGACCTCCCGTGGCACAGCAGCGATCTCCGTGAGGAGTCAAGGCGGTACCAGGGAAAAGGTGAAACGTGACTTGTTTTTTGGTAGTTCATGATGGTTGGTTGATGTTAGTTGATGGCTAGTTGATGGTTAGTTGATGGTTGGTTGATGTTAGTTGATGGCTAGTTGATGGTTAGTTGATGGTTGGTTGATGTTAGTTGATGGCTAGTTGATGGTTAGTTGATGGTTGGTTGATGTTAGTTGATGGCTAGTTGATGGTTAGTTGATGGTTGGTTGATGTTAGTTGATGGCTAGTTGATGGTTAGTTGATGGTTGGTTGATGTTAGTTGATGGCTAGTTGATGGTTAGTTGATGGTTGGTTGATGTTAGTTGATGGCTAGTTGATGGTTAGTTGATGGTTGGTTGATGTTAGTTGATGGCTAGTTGATGGTTAGTTGATGGTTGGTTGATGGTTGGTTGATGTTAGTTGATGGCTAGTTGATGGTTAGTTGATGGTTGGTTGATGTTAGTTGATGGCTAGTTGATGGTTAGTTGATGGTTGGTTGATGTTAGTTGATGGCTAGTTGATGGTTAGTTGATGGTTGGTTGATGTTAGTTGATGGCTAGTTGATGGTTAGTTGATGGTTGGTTGATGTTAGTTGATGGCTAGTTGATGGTTAGTTGATGGTTGGTTGATGTTAGTTGATGGCTAGTTGATGGTTAGTTGATGGTTGGTTGATGTTAGTTGATGGCTAGTTGATGGTTAGTTGATGGTTGGTTGATGTTAGTTGATGGCTAGTTGATGGTTAGTTGATGGTTGGTTGATGTTAGTTGATGGCTAGTTGATGGTTAGTTGATGGTTGGTTGATGTTAGTTGATGGCTAGTTGATGGTTAGTTGATGGTTGGTTGATGTTAGTTGATGGCTAGTTGATGGTTAGTTGATGGTTGGTTGATGTTAGTTGATGGCTAGTTGATGGTTAGTTGATGGTTGGTTGATGTTAGTTGATGGCTAGTTGATGGTTAGTTGATGGTTGGTTGATGTTAGTTGATGGCTAGTTGATGGTTAGTTGATGGTTGGTTGATGTTAGTTGATGGCTAGTTGATGGTTAGTTGATGGTTGGTTGATGTTAGTTGATGGCTAGTTGATGGTTAGTTGATGGTTGGTTGATGTTAGTTGATGGCTAGTTGATGGTTAGTTGATGGTTGGTTGATGTTAGTTGATGGCTAGTTGATGGTTAGTTGATGGTTGGTTGATGTTAGTTGATGGCTAGTTGATGGTTAGTTGATGGTTGGTTGATGTTAGTTGATGGCTAGTTGATGGTTAGTTGATGGTTGGTTGATGTTAGTTGATGGTTCACGGCGCGGCTGGGATCCCAGTCCTAGGGGTTTCTCAAGCTTTGAGGACCCCAAAAGTTCGAGTTCATTAATTACTCATAACTTATTGGTGGTTCAATGGTTCTTAACACTTGGATAATGACCAATAATCGAAGATATACCAGCTCTGATGGATGGTTTATACTCATAAACCAGATGATTTTACCCAAGGCTGAGAAACCACGAGCCACATGGCAGTGGATCAGTTCACCCCGTACCCCTGGTTCCCCTATCATTAATCATTGTTTTCCCTTATAGTTTTGTTGGTGGAAATCCCCCATTAGTTGGTTGGTTACTATTGGCCCATAGCCATATATAGCTGGTATATCCCTTGCTATTGTTGCTTACTATACCCTATTATCAACCATTAACCACCTAGGCTTCACCATTGTTGGTTATCATCCCCTATTAGTTGGTTGGTTATTAACCACTATTACAGTTATTACAGTGACCCACGAATCTCAGGTCCGTACACTGACAACGTGCCGCCCAGGTTGGCGGCATCGAAGGCTGAGACGGTGCTATTGAACACGGCCTCGGGGGGGGCGGTGCCGCCCCCACCGTAACGTGTCGGACCTGCAGGGGCCGCTGGTGAGGCCGGGGAAGGGAAGGAGTCAACTCGAGAGTTGACTCAGCTGAGTTCAGTGAACTCGTGAAGTGAGTTCAGTGTTGTGGTTCATGACCCTGATTGCACACAGAAGTTGGAGGTGGTACAATTCGATATACAGACAGGTCAGCCCAAGGGGTACCCCAAGCGCTGCGCATATCACTCCCCAAACGTAGTAGCTGCTGGAATGCTTCAGCGCCAAAGATACCTTGCCTGGAAGATGTAAGTATTGCAGAAACTCTGCGCGGCATTTCAGGCAAATTGTGTACATGTGTGCATGTGTGTTGGTCCATGCCCGACATCGTCAAACACGACCGACATCCCAACCCGAACACTCCTTTGCTGATTGTCCAGTTGTCCAGACATTGGCACGAGATTAGGTTTTGAGCAGCCACACAACAGTCTAGTAATTGAACATGCCAAGCTGCCACACACATCGCAGAAAATCATTTGCCCAAAAAGGACCCCTTGCTGCTCTCGTCATTTGAAAAGTCGCAATGACCACTATGTGAACACATGGGTGTTTCTCAAAATAGGGGACCCCCAAACCATCCGCTTTTATAGTAGTTTCAAAAAAACAACCAATCATTGTTGGGTACCGCAAGTCCTGGCTAGGTCGAAACCATCCGATATTATATAGTGAGCTTTACAGTCAGCGATAGGCAAGAAAATCCAAAAAACACAAGCAGAAACAACAACTTTGGATATCTTAGGATTCATGTAGATATGTAAACAAATGTTGCTAACACACTTATTCCCATCGAGAATCTCCGCACCGCAGATCACAGGTTTCCACCAGCGTCATCCTGTGAGACTCGTCACCCACCGGGGACCCGGTAGCGACCCTTTCGAACAGCCAAGGGACCGAGTCGAAGACCGACAACGAGCCGCCTAAGTTCACCTGCCACGGGGAGTGAGTTGAGCTCTGTGGGAAGTCAAGTTCAGCACCAGTGAGATGTCACGACGTTACGACTGGAACGTTCAACTGTCTAGTTACATCATAGACATGGATTACTTGATGGTTAACATAGGGGATCATCACCAGCAATAAGGGTAAAACAGCTACTGTGCAGCTACACGGCCCATGGTGTTGTTTCACGGAACTCCTCTATATATAATATAACTATGTAACTACATATCTTCCCCAGTGAACAAAAATTGACCTGCAGTCACCTCTTGCTATGTCAAGCACGTTGGGAGTTCTACACTTCGTCGGATCTCTTCAGAAAATCTCATGGCAAATCACTGCCGCCTCATTCAACACCGAGAGGGTTGTGTTGAGGTAAGCTTGGTCGTCTTGCGAGAGCCTCATTTCGGTGACACAAGGAGCACAAGGGCTGCTCTGGATACGTTGCTCCACTTGGGATCATTTCGGCACTTATCAGAACTACAACGCCACCCATGGATACCAAATGCTGGATACCAACAGTTGATTGGATCCCGGTTTCCTATGGATTCCTCGGCTCTCACAGCGCGAAAAACCGCGCGTCCGAACAAAACCATCCTCACACCGAGGCACGCAAATGCTCCACCGAAGGGTGACTGGAAAACAAGATCGCCTGGCGCATAGTTGTCCTGGTGCCGAACTCAAGCTTCAGCGGGTCCGAAGTGACGCACAAACTCCAACTGCTGCGAACTCTCATGGGGTACCCCCAGTTATCATCCAAGGCATTAGTCACTTATAGTAATAAACCTAGTGACTTATAGTCAGTTTGGGGTGCTATCATCCTTCACATTGACCATTTACAGCAATAAACCATCCATAACTTTGGGGATCCCCAAGTCCTGGCTAGGTCGAAACCACCATGTATCATGGGCTGTTCCGCCCCCAGCGATACTCAACAGCGATGACTTCAGGGCGTCCTTGACGACGATATCCCACAAGCTAGCGCCGGACCTTCGCATCGTGTGTTTGGAAGCAGATTTTCTCAGATGGCTATGGGTCAATATTGACCATCAATAATGGGGGAGAGTAAGCAACAATTTCATAGGGAAACAATGGTTGATGATAGGGGAACCAGGGGTACGGGGTTTTGACCCATAGCCAAATGTTCTTCCTTCGAAGGTGCAAATGGTTGAAGCTGGGATAGTAGTAACAATGGTGGTTGGTGAATTGATGGTCTTTGAATCTGAATCAGCTGGTTGATAGGTTATGGATAGGTCATGTTCAAGACTTCTTGGGAACTAAGGGATGACGCTCAATGTATGAGATTCGGTGATCAGTTTTGTAAATCGCTGATGGTCAATCATTTTGCTGGGGAGAAACCATCCTTCGTGGATTTTTTTTCGGACCGCCAATAGCATCCATTCCGAATTTCAAAGTGATTCTGCAGAAGTTCATGGATGCTATAGAGTTCATTTTCTTCAAATGAGTTGAGTTTGAGTTCATGGATGATGTATGATGATATTCCTCTTTCCACCGTTCTTCAATGAGTTGACTTCGTCTCACCGCCTCCCCTTTCACTCACTGCAACTGCTGAACACAAATCCTGGCAGCTACCGATGGGATCTCCCGGAAGCATAGCCGACCATCAGCCCGTGGCGTTCACAACTGCTCAATCAAAGAATCTGCCACCTGTTCAACAAATCCTCAATGTACTCGATATACCAATCAAGTTTTGCAAAAAAAAAAAGGCCTTACCTTTTAATCCTCAATCGAAAGTGGTTTTTCTTACCTTTTAAATACATGGTGGTTTCTCAAAGTGGGATTTCCCAAAAACAATCCATCATCAATCATTAAAAGTAAGAAACCATCCATTTTCGGGGGTCCCTATTGCTTGAGAAATCACCATATGGCTTTGGGTCAGTTGACCCTTAGTCCCCCTGGTTCCCCCATCATTAACCAGTGTTTTCCCTAGAGGTTGTTGGTTATTATCCACGATTATTGGTTGGTCAATATTGACCCACAGCCATATATAGCTGGATGTAGCTGGTACATCCTCTTCTATTGTTGCTTACCCTATTATCAACCATTAGCCAGCTAGTTAACTCATTATGGACGGTTGATCACCACTACTATCCACTATTGATGGTTATTAACCACTATTAACCATCGTTAATCCATAGGATCCCCCATTAGTTCGTTATTATCCACTATTCTTGACGGTGAATATGGACCCATAGCCATATAAAGCTGGATATAGCTGGTACATCCCCTATTATTGTTGGTTGTTATCTCCTATTATTAACCATTAATCATTGGTTGGTTGGTTAACTGCTTGGCCCAATATATAACCATTATTATTATCCCCTATTGTTGCTTATTATACCCTATTATCAGCCATTAACCAGCAATAATATTGCTGGCTATTGACCCAGCTATTGACCCAGCTAGCCATGTCCTTTTCATCCCCCAACGGTGCTCCCCCACGCAGCTGGTGCTCAGGTTCCAGCTGTTTCAGCGAGAGCCGTGAATTCACTGCCTGAGACGACTCGGCTCATGGAGAGATGTGGCAAGGTAGCTACAAGAGGTTGGTCATGGTGATTGATATGATGCTGATTTTGATGGTTAGTTGATGGCTAGTTGATGGATAGTTGTTGCTTAGTTGATGGCTAGTTGATGGCTAGTTGATGGTTGGTTGATGTTTGGTTGATGGTTAGTTGATGCTTAGTTGATGCTAAATTCATTGTCAAATGGGGGGTTCTCAAGTCAGTTCGGGGCTTATAATGCTTAATTTCAAGGGATTCATAGGCTAGGGATAATCACCAACAAACCTATGGTTCAATAGTCATGGGGAACTCTCAAGTCATAGGGACCCAAAAAAATGGTTCGTTGTTTACTTTCAATGATTAGGCAAGTGGATGATTTGGAGGTCCATTTCAAGAAACCACCATCTGTGTGATCGATCAGTAGCAAAACCGTTATGATTCTCAGTTCTGAACAGTCATGATTTGTCATGATGATGTATCATGATGATTTATCACGATGATTTGTCATGATGATGTATCATGATGATTCAGACTCTCAATGAAGATAATGAAAGCAATTGGCAACAGCCGTATCGCTGTGGGAGCCATCATGATTTGGATCTGGGATGCCGTGGATCCTCCGGCGATCCGAAGATTTTTCGACCGCGGGCTGAGGATCTGAAAAGGATGTGATGCAATTGGAAGGTGCCAATTGCCTATTTGCTTGTATCATTGAAGAGTTTCATTTGCCTCAATGCAGGTGCTACTGTTTGAGAGTATCATTTACAATCATCATTTACCTTACAGAAATAGTATGAGCCAAATTTGCTTGTACCAATGACAAGTTGTCATGCTCTGTGCCATGGGACCGAGGGAGTTGTGCAACAACTACAAGCGGGGCGACGGGGCTTTCGGCAGCAAACCCTGACCATGTCATCATAGCCATGACCATGCTCCATTGCTGTACATACATGATACATCATGAATTTGACCTGTATACATACTGCACAGATATTCAATCTTCACAGTACTTACAGTACTATCCACATCTCATTTCCAACCATTTTCCTATGTACAGTGTGATCATCAGCACAGTCATGTCACTTCTTCGCATGGTGTCACTGCGGTCAGACCATGGTGTCACTGCGCTGTCCAAGGTGCATAAGAAGGATCGATGTCCAAAGCACCAAGCAACTGGATGTCTCCTGCAGCACGAAGCCGACTAGTTGAGACGTTGCATCAACGGATTCGGGGTGTTGGAACCTGCCTGGAGCCTCCTTTGCCCAGTGGGCGAGCTGGGTCAAGCAGTGAACCAACCAATTTCATGGCTTCTAATAGGCAACCAAATCATAGGGAAATCAATGGTTCATGATAGGGGAACCAGGGGTACGGGGTTTGGACCCACAGCCATATGTTGCGGGTTGGGTTTGAGTTGGTGGCATGGCATTGCTATACATTGCTTGCATGCTGAGAAAGATCGGCATGAAATCTCCTTCCGGACAGGTAGTCCCACAATGCGAATCCCTGCTACTTGATAGGATGCTATCTCCAACCATCGCTTGGAAAATCATGACCTCCAGTCAATCAAGGTGCTTTCAGCCACGCGTAGCCAGCCATAGATCTGGCTCCACAGCCCCTGTGGCACATGCCCTCAATGTAAAACATCAACGGCCATCAAAGTTGGGGGAATAGATATGTTAACTAGCGGTTCAACTAGTGATTTTAGATAGTTTACGGAAATGAATTCAGGGCTTTGACATTTGACAGTGGTTGACCAATGGTTGACCAATGGTTGGAAATTTGATGAGGGCCCACACTCGTCAACGATGGTGTGTCTGACCTGAACGTAAAGCCAATGGCTCCTCTCATGACAATCCCTTCCCCTACTTCCCTAGAACCCAAGCTCAGAGTTTGGAATTTACTGACCAGGCAGGGGGTGATATCAAGGGCAGGGTATCATCAAGAACCCCTCGCGATATGGAACCCCAAACATTGCGATCAACTCACGATTGATCAAAGAACGGTGTTGCCATGCAGTGAATTTCTCACACTGCTTGGGTACCCTCTGGTAATCACCCATAGCCGTCTTGGGCACTATTCAGAAATGGTAGAGTATCCCTCTCGAAGGGCAAACCTAATTGGCAGTGGGTCAAAACCCTGTACCCCTGGTTCCCCCACTATAAACCATTGTTTTCACTATTATTGTTGGTGGAAATTCCCCATCATTTGGTTGATTAATATTGACCCATAGCCAATTCGAACTCACCGTGGCTATTCTGAACGGCTAGACTTCATTCCACCAGTGCCGTCGGCGCTCAAGCTGGTCCTGTTGCATTGACCTAGCCAGCAGGACGCAAGATCTGAGAACTGGTAGCAGAAACGGATCGTTTCATCTTCACAAGCTTTAGGGCTTATCACGGTTGCTAGCGGTTAATAAGGATTAGTGTAGGGCTTGTCACGGTTGCTGGCGGTTAAAAACCGGATGAGTGCCAGCTCTTGATGGTCAAAAATGATATCTGAGTGATGTAGACTGGCCATGCTCTCAACTCTTGTAGGCATGGCAGCGCGTTCGTTTGTCGATGCAGGATGGTGCTGTCCGTGCTGTTTCCCT
>VSDK01013331.1:115836-143288 GCA_009767595.1 Symbiodinium kawagutii
AACCAACCAACCAACCAACCAACCAACCAACCAACCAACCAACCAACCAACCAACCAACCAACCAACCAATGGTTATATAATGGTTAACAATAGGAGATAACAACCAACAATAAGAGGGGATGTACCAGCTACATCCAGCTATATATGGCGAGCTGGATCAATATTCATCAACCAATAATCGGGGATAATGACCAACAACAGTAGTGGGAAACAATGGTTAATGATGGGGGAACCAGGGGTGTTCTGACACACAGCCATATAATCACTCATGAACAATCCCACTGGACCGGTGTGCTTCCACCTCCAATTCCCAGATTGATCCTCTGAACACCAAGGCACTAGAAGCCATGACGCTGCTCTTGGTATTAGAGCGCTCAGGCAAGCCTCGGAGTGGCTTCAGCTGCCAAGAAAAGTCCTGGCACTATGGCTGAGACGTTTGCTTCGCAAGCATGATCCACCAACTAGTGCGGTGACGGGTCTGAAGGAGCTCTGATGCTTGAAGAAAGCCGTGCCAAGCACTGGGTTTCCATGGGTTTCCGGACAAGGAGAAGTATCCACGAGCGCATATCGCATATGCCTGGCAGTCGCATCTGAGAGATCACGTGGAACATGGTGGAACTGTTGATGGGGGTCCTACATCACTTGCAGGGGGGGAGAATCCCATGTCGAGCCATGGCATCTTGGGGCAGCCATGACTATCAACCCCCCAACTTCCCAGGGATTGATCAAACACTAAGGTCATCATACAGTCACATTCCATCATGCATTGGTTGGGCATATGGCGGTTTCTCAAAATTGGGGTACCCCCAAATCATCCATTTATAGTCATTTATAGTAATAAACCAACCATTTTTTGGGCTCCCTATTCTGAGAAACCACCATATCTAACCATCAGAGATCACAAGTTGTTTCATGTCTTCACGAAGCTTCAAACAGGTCAGGGCGACAGCCACACGTGGCGGCGGGGGCCTGTTACTACCTCTCTATGCCGCCCATCATTGCGGGCCCCTGAGCTGAGAACATCAAAAGCCACGGAAGAAGATGAATTCGACTGCAAGCTGCTCCAACTCCAGAGTTTCTGCCAATGATCCTCTCTGCATAATATGGTGCTTTCTCAAGTCATAGGGGACCCCAAAAAAACATCCATCAACGATCATTTAGAGTAATAAACCAAGTATTATTGGGGGTTCCCTACTTTCAGAAACACCCATACCGCTGTCGAAGAATCATGGCATCAACCAGGGACAACAAGCGATCAACCAGCCGTTCTTCACCACAAACCGACAGTGCCATGGTGGTTTCTTAAGATGGGGGAACCCGAAGTTGTGGATGGTTCAGTTGCTGTAAATAGTTGATAGACTGTATGATAACTGGGGGCGCCCTATGACTTGACAAACACCAACATGTGCTCAGGGATACCCACCTGATACCGTTGCAAAAGCCACCGGGCAAAGCGGTGGGTGGGTGAACAGTCCTTGAAAAAATGTCTGGCATCAAACATCCACGGAGCTCTGGTTGGTCCCAGATCATGAACCAGCTTTGCCGTTGATCATTTTTGTCTTGTTGAAATTCTGTTGGTCAAATACCGTCCATGAACCAACCAACAATTGACCATCACTCAACCATTAGTCACAAAGTAACCATTAATTGACCAATAGTCAACCAGGAAACAACCACTACTTCACAGTTACTTTACAATTAAGTAGCCATTTCTGAACTATGAACCACTAACTCACCTTTACTAACCACCATTCACCATGCACTAACCATGATTTAACCATTTCTTCGGGTGAAATGTCCGGCTGGTTGCCCGGCCGAGCGAAACGCCACCGCGGGAAACGGCGGGACACTTTTTTGCAACACCGGCGACCGACTGCCCGGCGGGCATCCCATGAAGGCGCCAAGTGGCAGCGAAGCGTTCAAGCGGCGAATGACACGGTGACACGAACCGATGCTTAGTGAACGGTTATATGTGGTTGATAATGGTTGATGGTGGTTGACAATGCTTGATAATGGGTCGGTTTTCCGGACTTTTTATATGATTTGATCATCTGTCAGCCCATCTGTCTGCCTGTGTCTCGTCTGTGTGACTCTCCTTCCACTGCTCATCTCATTACACATCATCTATCTCTTCACCTATCAGTGATAATCCATCCATCCAGGTTCTTCCTTCGATCCACCTGGCCATCCATGCACATCGTGTATCTGTTTCTTGGTTCGAATACTCGATTACATTAGTCAATCTGAGTATAAATCAATATTGATTAATATTGGTTTATTCATTATATTAATAGATGATTAGGTTGGTTTCTATCAGTTGGTGATTCCTAGACACAAAGAAATATGTGCATTGAGTAAAATCTGTCACTACCTTCACCCGGTGATTTCACTGATCGCTTTGACATCTAAGCTGTGAATGTGCCGTGCAAATACGCCAAGCTTCGCTGACTTTAAGGGGTTGAATCACCATATCCCAACTCGGCGGTTCTTGAGAAGGTGCCCAAGCTCGCTCTGTCAGGCTCTGCTGGTTGGAATCGCAGATAGATCTTCAGCCCAGCACCTCCCCAACTCACTACGAATCGCGGATAGATCATCTGCTGCTGTTTCAGTAGAACGCCGAGTTGGGATTTGGCCATTCAGCCATGTTGCCCCACATCTTTCTAGGCCGTCCCATTTGGGAACGTCATCCGCAGCTCAGTTGAGAAGCTTTTTGGCCATTGGCTTTGTCAAGTTTTCATGAGATTCATTGATAGAAGCTGTGATGTATTGAAAAATATCACTTCATCTCACAATATCTCAAGTCAAGAATCTTGTCGATTTCAATCGTAGTTATATCATTGTTGTTTCGAGTTTCTAAGATATCTTAAGGTCAACTGAAGCCGCAGGTGGGGACTCAAAATTGTTTCAGCCACGGACAGGGCCACCAAGGCCGACCTGGGTCGAGGCAATCGGTCCAAGGGTTGGTGTTGGTTGTCTGGTGTCTATGGGGTCAAGCAGTTAACCAACCAATAATAGTGGTGAAGCCTAGCTGGCTAGTGGTTAATCATAGATTATATGGGATATATATGAACTATATGTCTATGGGTCAACATCAATCAACCAATAATAGTAGATAATAACCAACAATTTCATAGCGAAAACGATGGTAACTGATAGGGGAACCAGCGGTACGGGGTCTTGACCCACAGCCTGGTGAATTTGAACCGTGAAGATCCACGTGAATATCCATGTGGTGGTTTCTTAAGCCATATGGGCCCCCAAGAAATGGTTGGTTCACTACTATAAATGATTAATGAAGTGGATGATTTTGGGGGTAGCCCTATTCTGAGAAATGCCCATGTGAACATCCATGTGAACATGAATGAGTTAATGAGTTATGAATCTTGTTGGATCTTGTTGGTTCATGGGTTCGTGCATGTTGATGTTGGTTGGTCATTCGTGCCGTAATTCTGAAAAAATACCGTTTGGGGGGCCATCTATTTCCGCTTGGATGGGGTAGCAGCTACAGATATATGCGGGGACCCCAAAAACAGATGGTTTATTACTAGAAATGATTTAGAAAGGGTGATTTGGGTGTTTTTCAAAACATGGGACCCCAAAAATGATTGATTGATTTCTATGAATGGTTCATAAACTGGATGATAACTGGGGGGGTCCCCCATGACTTGAGAAACCCACATTTGGGTGTATCAACCTTTTGAGAAACCACCGTAGGGGGCAAGCATCTTCCAGCTCAGGTCGCAACAAATTCTTCGTTGACGGAATCAGTTCATGGGAGAACAAACCCCTGAACCAGCCCCAATGGTAACCATTCGCGAGTGATCCACCACTAACCCTTGCTAACCATCGCAATGAACCACAAAGCATCAATGAATCAATAACCATCTTACTAACTAATTTTTCTCAAATAGAGGTACCCCCAAATTGGCCCCAAATCATCCGTTATTGACCATGCACAGAAATAAGCCCACCGGTTTGAGGGGTTCTCCTATCTTAAGAAACCCCCAAATGGGGATGCGATGCTCATAGCTTCGCACCACTTTCTCTTGCTCACCCATCAAAGTTGTGTAAGACGACCTGAGTGGTTCCTGTCTGATGCTCTGTTTAAACAGGTGCCCTAACTGGCCCCAACGGGTGAACTAAGGTGTTCCAAGGCAACCTTGATCGACTTAACTGAGTTTGTTCAGGTGCCTTTGGGTCAATTTTCAGCACCGCCTTGCCTGCACTCGCTTGGGGCTCCCGACTGTCTTGGCTTCTCTCACCTGCGTTGTCGCTTTTTTTCGGGGGCGAAAGACCCCCGGAAAATTGACTGTCAAATCTCAAGGGGTGAAGCTTAACGGAACAGGATCCGCAATGCACATACAACAAGATCCACCAACCACCAACAACAACAGCTACTTCCGAGCAACGGCGCCAGGTCACTGCATGACTTTCGGCGCCAGGTCGGCTCCCATTTGACAGACAGTCTGACAGCGGCCCGACAGACAGACAGACAGACAGACAGACAGACAGACAGAGAGATAGATAGACTGACAAACAGACAGACAAATAGATAGACAGACAGACAGATAGACAAATAGATAGACAGACAGACAGATAGATAGATGAATGAAATATAGATAGAGAATATGGGTGTTTCTCAAAATATGGGACCCCCAAATCATCCACTAGTAGTCATTTACAGTAATAACCAGCCATTTTTGGGGGTACCCCCATTTTGAGAAACCACCATATGTGATAGACGGAATACAGATTCATGGCCGGAGAAGTACATGGATGGATCCAGCAGACCTGGCCTCTCAGGACAGGCGCGGTGCCACTCCAGCAGCCTGATCGCGGATTGAAGTCCCAGGAAAAATCGTGATGGCTTCTGACAGTTAATAGTGATGTGACCATAGATTATATAGTGATTTATAGTGATTTATAGTGATTTATAGTGATTTATAGGTGATTTATAGTGATTTATAGTGATTTATAGTGATTTATAGTGATTTATAGTGATTTATAGGTGATTTATATTGATTTATAGTGATTAATAGGTGATTAATAGGTGATTAATAGGTGATTAATAGGTGATTTATATTGATTTATAGTCTAAATTCGTTAATATGGTGCTTTATAGGGATATGATTTACCGTTGATTATGTAAGAGATAATATAGTTAATATGGTTGGTAACTATGGTTGGGACTACTGACAGTAGTTAGTAGTGACAACAGTGATGAATACAATGGATCGCCAGTAGACATTGGCGACAAGAGTAGTTTTTATTGATTACTGCATTGCTATGATTGGTGCAATACGTGATTCCAGCAACACAAATCCTAGTGGCTTGACACCACCGCGGCTCAAACTGGGAGACTTAAAACTGCCCGGAAGGGTCCCTATTCCAGGCAGAAATCAAGGCTGAGAGAGTTCCCTACGAGTCAAGCCCTCCCCCCCAACGCTTGGACACCCTTGATCCCTCGGAAACTAACCTGAATGAGCGCGGCTATTGCAATAGGAAACCAGTCTTCCAATCTCAGAGTTGGTTTGTTCAGGGTCCACTGCGCGCTGCATCCTCACCTCACGAGAGATCTCCCGAAGAGAGGGCAGCCAACACTGCGGCATGGAGTGCCTCAGGGAGGAGGAGATGGGGCCAAACCTGGGAACCATAGCTTGATAGCATCTATCTGTCCATCCATCCATCCATCCATCCATGCATCCATCCATCCATCCATCCATCTATCATTCTATACATACGTATACGTAATGGATAATATATCTCTTTGTGTGCTTCTAAGTAACACAGTGCCCCAACCTGTCGCGACGCCCCATTTAACGGGTCTCCGGACACCAAAGTCGGCGACACAAAGACGCGCCAAACCTCAGAGCTCATCATCGCAATCCATGACCAGTTGCTGCCAGTAACGAATCATCGGATAGCTATAGGATGCTGAAGTATGGCTATTAGATGATAGAAACCATCTTATAGTGATGGAAAATGATAGCTGTAATGAAGTATGGCGATTAGATGATATGAAACCATCTTATAGTGATGGGAAATGATAGTTATAACGGAGTATGGCTACAATGATCATCACTGACCAGCTTATAGTGATGGGAAAGGATGTTGAGAGTCATGAGGACTTTATAGAAATGAGCTGATGCTATACATAGGTGATGGGAAGTTTGGAGCATCTGAAGATGAGGGGGAAGTTTATAGTAAAGGCTGGTTAGAGTCATGATGTGTTTACTTAGTTTACTTCTGATATGTAGCTACCGGATGCAAAAAGAGGATGGGAAGTTTGGAGCATCCTTTTTCGTGCACCATGGTTGATTAATTGACGGTTGATGAAACCTCTTTGTAAGACCAGCTGGTTGTTACGAAGTAAAAGCCATTAAAGCCAAAGGGTTGTTCAGGCTGTAGCTAATCTGGAGATGGCCGCAATGGAAGACTTGCCATGAAGAGATATCCGGAGCGGTTCGATGATATCGCTGATGGTTTGGAGATGGACACATTGTTTTTGTAAGTTTTATAGTTGTAAGGCTGGGCTATGAAGACGAAGTGGCTTTGGTTTGAGTCACTATTGAGTGAATCAATTTGACATCTGACTTATTGAATTGATGAGTCTTCAGCTGCCAGGAACCCTCCATCACGAGGGGTCCTGATATAGCCATGATGGGCCACCATGAATGATTCTGCGTCTTTCATTGTTCTTCACAATTCTTTATCATCAACCAGCCTGGTTATCGAACCTTCTTAGCCAACCTCATTAACGAAACCTATCAACCAACCTTATCAACGAACCTTTGATCAACCTTCACCCACCCTTCAACCAACCTTTCATCAACCTTCACCCACCCTTCAACCAACTATTCGTCCTTCAATACCAAGCACAACTCCACACGCATCACCTGTTGCGTTTAAGCTTCCGACCACCTCAGCTCAACACCCGTAGCGGAGCCCTGAGCGAGGCTTCAACGAAGGAATCGTTGGCAACCAATCAGTGGTTGATGACTAACCTATATTGGTAAACTAACCTACCAACTAATCAGTTGTTGGCTACTAACCTATTGTTGACTACCAATCATTAGTTAGTTTACCAATCAGTTGTTGGCTACTAACTAATGATTGGTAAACTAAGTAACTAACCAACTAACTAGCTAACCAATATTTCAATTGGCTACGAACTAACGATTGGTTGGTAAACTAACTAACCAATGAATTAAGTAACAAACGAACTAAGTAACTAACTAGCTAACTACTCAACCAAGTGATAAACTAATTGGTAGTAACGAACGAACTGACTGACTGAGTAACCAATCTTGTGAGTTAGTAGCCAACCAAGTACAGTATATAGGTAAATAACAAACTAATTGGCTACAAACTAACAAACTGGCTGACTGACTGAATGACTGACTGGCTGACAAATTAGCCAAGCAATCAACTAACGAATCATTGACAAACAACTCCGTAGGTACGAGTAGATACTGGAACTAACCAAACAACAACCACCATTAGTTGTGATTCATGATTCACTTAGATGGTGGAGGCAGTATTCAAAAGCTATCAGTGTCAGTCTGCAGAACAATTGTAGTAGAGAAGCGATTTGGCCAATCATTATGCTCCATGACAATCATGACCGTAAGAGCCGTCAAGTCTTCGCAATCATCTTCACTATCATGAAACATCGCTTGTTCCAAGGAAAAACACTAGTTTGTTTACCGACGTAATCGACCACTGACAATCTCCATCCATCAACCATCACTCATCACTCATCATCACTCATCAATATCATCAACCATCACTCATCACTCATCATCATCAATCATCCATCATCCATCAATCATCATAACATCATCAACCAAGTCACCACCCCTTAACCTCATCATCACCCATGGCCTACGCCATAACCCTGCGCTCCAACCGGCGCCCGGGCGCGCCCCGCGACTCGCCTGATGGCGGCAGCGCCCGCGAAGCGATCTGCCGGCGCCAAGCACGAGACCTCTGGTTACGGCTGAACGGCTCGTCGTGGTCAACATGCTCATAGAATAACAATAGTATTTTCAACAATAAATTATATTAGTTATAATCATAATTATAGTTATCCTCAAAATAGTTATAGAGGATAGTTATATGCTCAAGAGTTATTATAACTATAATCATAACCTATTATGCTCAAGAGTTATATTAGTTATAGTTATAGTTATACTATGAGCATTAATTATAGTTATAGTTATAACACACTAACTCACAACACATTAATTTATGCTAGTTATAGTTTATACACATTAATGCTCATAATATCTTAGTTATAGTTATAACCTATGAGTTATACACATATTAGTCCTGGTGCATAGTATAATTCATTGCTGTGTCATAGTCAAGCTTCACCACTTACCATATTTTATACACAGCAATGAATTCCTGACCAAGCCCCCCACGGTCAGATCAATTCGCGGGTCAGATGAGGCCGCTCCAGGACCTGGGATACAGATGCAGGCGAGGATTCACCGACCAATGCTTGACATATTTGTCAATGGTTGGTATATGGCGAGCTGGGTCAATATTAAATAACCAACCAATGTTGGATAATAACCAACAATAATCAGGAAAACAATGGAAAACAATCTTTGAAGTGGCTATGGGTCAATATTCACCAACAATAATGAGGGATATTAACCAACAAAACTATAGGGAAAACAATGGCTAATGATGGGAAACCAGGGGTACAGGGTTTTGACCCATAGCCATATACCATGGTGACCCTCATTGGTTGGTTGGTAAATGTTGGGAAGGTATTTACCAACTGTGTAACGTTGTGGGTCAATCTTCGACATCCCAAAAATGGCTCGATGAACATCCCCAACTGTTGGGTTAGCTTGGTCATTTATGGGACGTTCAGGAGGGGTTCGAGTTTTTGAATCGATCAAAGTTTGGGCTGTTCTTCTTCGGCCTTGATCAAGAGTGATTGGAAGTCGGGGATGTTGTACTGGTGCTGCTGGTGCTGCTGGTGGTTGTAGTGGTGCTGGGTGCTGCTGCTGCGGGTCCAGTGGCCAGTAACAAGAGGAATAACAACACATCTAATGAGTACACCTTCAAGGACAACCATAACAAGTCAACTAAGGGGTCTTCACAACAATACACAGTAAGCATGAAAGCATTGAAAGCGCCACGGACATCAAGAATAACGCACGCAATAAGTCAAGAATAGCACAAACAACATGAACGACAAGAACAGAAAACAGCAGCAACGACAACAAAAGCAAAATCCACAATCGAGGAGAACAACAGCAATCAGAGTAAGAACAGCAAAAGTAAGGACAAGAAGAAGAAGAAGAAGAAGAAGAAGCAGAAGCAGAAGTTACACTCCGGCAAACTAACCTGGTTGCATAGAAAATCCACTATTTATAACAGTTGTCACCTTTAGAAATGGTGGAATTTCAGCGCAACCAGGTCACTGCCAGAGGGTAAAATGCTGAGGCTCAAACTCAATGGTGGTGTTGCTGAGGTTGGTGGCATTGGTGTCATTCTCAGTGCTGTTCCTTGGTCGATCGGGGGGATTTTCAGCATAGGGAACCCTGAAAAATGGCTGGTTTAATACTAGAAATCATTGACATTGTATGATTTTGGAGCATATGACTTGAGAAACACCCATATGGTGGTTTCTTCAGTCATAGGGCTACACCAGTCATCATCCTTTACATCAACCATTTATCGTAATAAACCAACCATTATAGTTGGTATATCCCCCATTCTTGCTTATTATTCCCTTGTTGGTTGACCATTGGCTGGTTGAAACACCCATCTACAAAGCACTGCCCATCCCCAGTGGCATTTGTGCCGAACTCAATCAGCACTGGCTGCTGGGTCCGAGCTGCGACTCTATCGACGCTGCTGGCGGAGCTTGTGAAGCGCTTTTTGCCCTGGCACCTTTTCCAGACTTCCTCAGTGCGCTACTTGGGATTCCAGCAGGGCCCCTGGTGAAGAGATTTTTGTTGAAATCCCAAGCTGGTTTTTGCTGACCAGGGCTGATTTTGGAACAGAAAGCTGATTTGGGCAGATTTTGGGTGGTCTCTTAGTGTAGCTGCTAGCGTTATGTTCAACAGGGACGTGCAAAAAAACACAGTAGCTCTCCACTGCTACAGCTTGCTACTCTCTCCTCATACCAGGTCTTACTGGGTTGCAAGTACCACACTCAAATAATATCTCGTATCAAATGATCACAAATTGAGTGCCGATAAATTTTCACAACTGCTCATCGTTGTCGGCTATGTGCGAATACCCTTGCTGTCAACAACAATAGTTGGGTCATGGTGGGTCTTCATCACCCCTAGCAGAATCCAATCTGTACCAGGGAACGACTTCTTTTTCCTTCCCCGCAGGTTCTTTTCTGGCACTGCCAGGTCTTCCTGGTAGCAGGAGCAGGCACAACAACTCCATCAACCAAGCACGGGCACAGGTCAATGTCTTTTTACATGTTGAAAAAATATCTAAGAAATACTTAAAAACATCTAAAATATCTAACAAATATATCTAAACAATCTAAAATGCATCCAAAAAACATCTAACACAATGTCTAACCAAACAGAATGACAACGAAGATGTTGACACTCTCTCAGTGAGATTGCAGCGCTGTGAAAAGTAACTCGCCGCATAGCATGCAGTTGCTAACAATTTTCAGAAGCCTCAAACATAAAAACTGCCATCAGCAGCTGGTTCTCTTCGTTGGTGGATGAGACTGACTTCAAAGATCCATCTATCAACATCCGATGACGCAACTTGTTCTGATCGCCCCATGGTGCAGGTGCGTCGTCGGCGCCGCTGACCCGCGCCTGCTTCAAGTTGACCAGCTCAGTCTTCAGCGATGCGAAGTCGCTAAGGAGCTTGTCCTGAACGGGTCATGCCACCGGGGAACCCCTGGCGTAGGGATGGCGACGTTGTTGGTAACTGGAAGGGTAGGATTGGGTCCTGAGAAAGGACTTGCGAAAGGAAAAAGTGTAGCAAGTTGAGATCAATTTCCAACTGAAGGGGATGAACTGTGATGAACTTTGCTCGCAGATTGACAACCTTGGGGTTGAACTGTGCTCAACTTGAACCAGCTCGTAGATCCAAAAGCTGGTGGAGTCACAGGTAGCTGGTTATAACTGGTCCGCCTGTCCGGAGTTCACAGTCCCTGAGGGGCATCACTTTGAGCAGAAAATTCACAGTGACACACAGCTGGTTGATGGGAAAATCCATCAGAATGCCCCTTTTTATCACCAAATACGAGGGTTTCCTATAATCAAGGACCCCCGAATCATCCTTTACTAGCCATTTAGAGTAGTAAAGCCTGGCAATTCACACTTGTTTATACTTTTTTCACATGTTTTATCATTTCTGCAAATTCCAGAACATGCTTGGCATGGTCGTCCCAACATAAAAAGCGTAAACCAACCATTTCATGGGCTTCCATGGGGGTCCCCAAATTTGAAGAAAGCACCAAATAAATCGGGGGTTCCCAGGTCGATCTTCCCACCCAGGTTTGAGGCCCCTGGGCTCCCCAGCCATTCGGCCCTGCTGGCGTTCAATGATTTGTTGCTGTCCTGGCCGCGCGAACCGCGCGGTGGCAGCTCAGTGGTCTTCGAACATATGGGATTCACCAGAAGTATAGTTGCTTAGTAACGATGGTAATAACAAGAATAATGTCGTAATAGCGGTGATGATCATTTATGATCATATCATCAAAATGATCCAACATCAATGAAATACCATTGTATGTTTTCTGATATTGTGGTAATAACTGTTATCTTTATATTTGTCTGCCAATTCATCGCTGTGATATGATAGTATGAGATAATTAATTAATAATGATCACAGTTCTTCATAATAGGTGTGTCACGTATTAACCGTAATATGCATGATAGTTCTATAATGACAAAATGACCTATCATACTATGATAATGGCAACAATTCAATCACCACTCATGGCATCCAAACATTTCTATTTTGGAATCATGGGGATGCGCGGCTTCCCATTGGCGCGGATCACCTCTTTTTGGGGGCTTGAAAAAACTGGGAACTAAAGAGGGCTGGCGAGGAACAGAACTTACCCCGACTCGTTGGCAGGTGAACTTACTGGTTTCAGTTCCGAAGTTTTCTGATCTCTTTGAAGCAAAAATTTGATCACTGAAAATTTCTCAGCTACTACTGCTGGAGAATTCTTGGATATAGCCTTAGTATGATTGCTGTTAACAACTGGTTTCCAACAATTGATGTGAAAATTTGTATGATTGCCGTAAATAGCAACCACAACTGGTTGCTAATAATTACTTAAAACTGATTGCTGTAGAATACTATGATTAGGCACCACCCCTACAGTTTCAATGTTGCGCGCAAGCACAACAACTGTGGTCGTCAACGCGCGCCTTGCGCAGCTGCAGTGAGCAAGGCGATCAAGTCCTGGGAGGGAACTGATCCAGGAAGAGACCATGCTAGCTCTGCGGAGTGCGTGGTCTCATGCTGACTCAGCTGTGGCTATGTGCACCGAACTACAAGTTACAAGTTGTTGAGTTCTCCGAGTCAAATTGGTGGGAAAAACATTAGTCAAGATGTTGGCCAAGCTTGAACTGCCAGTGCGGCGGTAACAAGTTGAAGTTCCGGAGCGAATTCCCAGGGTTGGAACAACAAGCTACCCCTAGCTACCCAACACTGGGGCTCATTCCCAGTGTTCACACCACATCTCAGCCATTGCAACAGCAACAAGTTGCCAGCGAACAAGTTGAGGCTTGGCCCAGATCCACTGGCTCAGCTTCCGACATTGTACACCACTGCCTTCTGGTTGGACAGGTCGCTGGTGTCACTTCCTAGGACTCGTCACTGGCTTGGCAATGCTGGCCATGTCGTCAGTGGCCATGATACGTGGATGGTGATGCGTGGCGGGTCTCGCGTTGGAAAACGTGGGGAGTGTCTCTACTTCATCGATCTAAACGATGGTCACGTTCATCGGAAAATGATCATAAGAGGATTTCTCAAGTCATGACGGGGTACCCCCAGTTATCATCCAGCTTAACCAATAATTTTCAGTCATGAACCCAGCATGACTTTGGGGGAAACAGTTTATGAAACCATCATAACTTTGTGTTCCTGAACCAGCATGGCCATGGTAGTCTGTCAAATTGCCGACATCGATCCGTTGGATGAGCATCCGATCAGCGGATGAATCGAAAGCCCAGCGGCTCGGCAAACTTGGGAGACAATGAGTTGTCATGCCAACCCTTGGTTTCCTATTGAATTGGTACCCTCCAATTCATAGACCTGGGGTTTGTCAATCCAGGGTCAACATTAGCAAGCTGTGAGCACAAGTAGCTAGCTCAGTTCTGCTAAATTAGCAGCGACCCATCCAAATGCTGGCGAAGTCCCTCAGTAAACTGAGCCCAAAAAAGTCACCAGCTATGGCTTATCCAATCACTAGGGGCACTGCAACTGGATGTGCCATATGGCAGTGGGTCAAAACCCCGTACCCCTGGTTCTCCTATCATTAACCAGGCTGTTTTCCATAATTGTTGTTGGTGATCATCCCCCATGAAATTGGTTGGTTAACTGCTTGACCCATGGCCATATCCACTGCGAAATCCACTGCGTACATCCACCAAGTGATGAGTGCCAAGCCCTGCAACTGGTTTTCTGGCCGTTGATTGGTTTGTTTGAATGGATCTTAATTTACGAATATGTTTGATGTTTTTAAGAAATTGAATGAAGATTTAGATCTTATAGATGTGTTCATAAATTCTTCAAATAAATCGTTGCAAAAATTCTGGAAGTTTCTGCGCGAGACCAGCCCAGTCGTGCGACTTCGTGCCCGTAGCCACTTCTCAGTCGCAGACGTGAGTTCTGACGCACCACTTGTGGAACCACGCTCTCCAGCTCATCGGCTAAGCACGGTGGCAAGGTGGCGTCCGGTGGCGCAGGTTGGTGCATGGTGAACCATGGAAGAAGTCAATGGTGATGGTTGGCTGATGGATGATGTTCCATGAGTTGAATGGTTGGTTAAGGGATGGTGAATGGGTGAATGGTGGATGGTGAATGGTGGATGGTGAATGGTTGGTTCATGGCTGGTGAATGGTTGGTGAATGGATGGAGAATGATCAATTAGTATTGAATTGTGGGTGCTAGAATGTCCTACAATGATTTAAAAAACGGCTGGTGTAATGTTTGAACACGAAAGCTCAATAATTGGAGATGACCAGCAAAGGATAAGTGCGGCTGACGACACAATTGCCCTTCGTCCCTCCACGATCACTTGCAGGAACACCACTCTTTTTGGTCCCACAATCTGACGACCATGCTTTGTCACCGTCACCACCACCACCACCGCCACCACCACAACCACTACCACTACCACCCAGAGAAACAACAACAACAACAACAACAACAACAACAACAACAACAACAGCAACAGCAGCAGCAGCGGCAGCAGCAGCAGCAGCAGCAACAAATGAAGGGAGAAGAAACATAGTGCTCAAACTTGTGAAATCGCAAATAGCTGGAGCAACTTCACCCAACACGACTCTCAAGTCGAGTGATGTATTCATCTTATACACATAAACGACCATGGACCCCTCATGCCTGCAGTATACAAGATCATCTACCATCTGGTTTCACGACTCCCTGTAGCTCTTTAGCTCGCTCCCCCTTTAAAGGGATTGGGATACCCCTGGCTCCTGGCCTCGCTCCCTGAGAATCACCAGCAAGTTATATCAGTCCCGAAGTTCTCACCTCGCTGAGGTTCCGACCCACAAAGCCGAATCGCATGTACTTCGACTCGCTGCCTTTCTTGAAGTAGTACGAAACAGGTCGAAGTTGCCTCACAGCCGCAGGGGATGTAGGCACCATCACAAGCTCATGAGGGATGTAGGTGATCACCATCAACACCACTAATAAGTAGTAAGACACAGGTCGAAGTTGCCTGGCAAAGGCACGAGCCAAATGGTGTGTCTCTGACGACCACATTTTCTGGAGATATAAAGTCCACAAGTTGCTAGGAATTGTGGATGATCAATGTTGGAATTGTGGATAGTTGATTAGTTGATTAGTTGATTACATTTGGATAGTTGATTAGTTGTCTAAGTTGATTAGTTGATTTAGATGTCTTTTGCATCTCCCCCATCATTAACCATTCATTGTTTTCCCTATCATTGGTGGTGGTTATCCCCCATGAGTTGGTTCATTAATATTGACCAATAGCCATATGTCCCAAAAAACATATGTCTTTGAAAAGGCTCCGCCCGGGCATAGCGGGCTGGGGGCCCCGGCCTTAGCATCCACAAGGCTCCGGAATCTTCGGCATCAGCGCGCTGGATCTGGATTTGACCGGGGGCTGGAGCAGCCACAAGGTCTTCCGCCTGGCTGCCAAGCTGTCGCACAGTTTCACCAAGGGTAGATGCCATGGTTTTGAATGATTTACAAGTGGTAGATGAATGTTTCCCAAGGGTAGATGTTTACCATGAGGATATAAAATCATTGATTTAAGCCACATAGATAAGCATATCCCTCATGGCATTTCTATCAGCATTGATTTAAAGCATAGATTTGAATGCATTTTAAACCAGGGTTACTATCCCCTTGTTGCTCAAAAACATGGCATTTCTTTTGATATCTCATTCAAAACATCGTTCCTCAAACTTCGCCATGGAAATTCTGGTTCACCTCCTTCCTGCTTTTAGTACTGTAGGAATGCTGAGCTACATTTAACGAAGTTTTCCAAAGTGGTGACATGTAAAGGCGAAGTTACCCCAACATCTCTGCAGAATTCCTGTCCTGCTGTGCCAAGAAATCTTTCAGAGTACGCTGAAGAGGCTTGATCTCCTTCTTCAAGCGTCGGTCTGAAACAGCGGTCCTGGGTCAGCTGATGCAGCTGGCCGTAAGATGTTCTAAAGGATACCACCAGATGTCGCCAAAAAGAATGGAACATGATACATCAGTGGTACTACTGATCCAACAAGCTCGACCTAAGATCTCTCGCCCACGTTTTCAAAAATCTTTTGCCAACTGCTGGAATGGCTTTAATGGCCACTCCAAGGATCCTTCGATCCACGGATCCGAATCAGGTGAGCAGATCGACGATTCATGGATCAACGGGAATGGTTGTCATGCTCCTTCTTGGATAGATGGTAGCTTCTCAAGTCGTAGGGGACCCCCCAAATCATTCTTTGTAATCTTGATATGATTCGTTTGTACAATAAAACCGACCAATTTTGGGGTACCCCCAGCTATTAAGAAGCCACCAGAGCCTCTGTTTTTGAGCAATCACCTGCAAAGATTCCCCGAAACGACGGCAAGAACTCCAACTTCACCATCGCTTCTGATGGACTTACTTTGGATCTATCATCATCCAATCATCACCGGGAAAAATGAAAGAACCAGAAAACCAGCTTCCCGTCACTGTCTATTGGATGTCCTAGGCTTGCCAGAAACCAAGCATGATGAACTATGGTTTAACCTTGAACAACCATTGTTCATCGTTGACGACCAGTGCGAAAGCATCATGGGCACCCATTATACCATTGCTAACCATTATGTGTTAGACCATTATGTTCATCTTCTTCAATAACCAGTGGCTTTATTACAATTAGCTATATAATGTTCGTCGTTGGCAACCAGTGGATTCATTACCATTCAGCTTAAAGTTGTGAACCCATTCATGTTAACAATCGGTGTTGAATGAACCCAGGTAACCAGTGAACATTCGGCAGTGGGTCAAAACCCTGTACCCCTGGTTCCCCTATCATTAACCATTGTTTTCCTCATTGTTGGTTGGTCATTATCTTCCATCATTTATGGTTAATATTGACCCATAGCCATTCAGCCTGAAGACCGAGGTTGTTGTCAACCCCCCTGTGACTCTCGTTTGGCTCCACGCCGAGCCGAGCCACACTGTGTTCGAGAGCCAGGAGCCGTGGAGGTTTCCTCCCGTGTTGGTGAACTCCAACACCTTGGGCTACGCAAGCTGAGAGTCGTCAACTCAAAAATTGAGCCACGTAGAAATACATGTATATGACTCGACTCTCAAATACCCTATCTTTTGCGGATTCATACCTTTAGTTTTGGGACTTTCAACCATGTTTATGAGGCAATTGCGGGTCAAGGTGCATGTATTCATCGATTTGTTGCTGCCGAATCACATGTGCGCCCTGGAAGTACCAGTGGAGTCCGGTTGCTGTGTAGTACATGTACCTCGAGACGACCAGCTGCGGCGAAGTTTCGCCCGTTGAAATGACATGATGGCGAGCGACCGGGTCAAGCAGTTACGTAACCAACGATGGTGAAGCCTAGCTGGTTAATGGTTAGTAATAGGGTATAACAAGCAACAATAGTAGGGAATATATACCAAGTATATGACTATGGGTCAATATTAATCAACCAATTAATGGGGAATAATCATCAACAAGTTCATAGGGAAAAGAATGGTTGCTAATCAGCGTAAATGACATGAAAACCTAGTCGGCAATATGCCAGTTGAAATCAGTTGCGATTTGAAACCCATTGAAAACTCAAAAAAACACCAAACATCACCAAATTAAGCACACAGGAAATCCAAAGCCATCCCCAAAACCACCCTCAAAGGAGATCCCCTCAAGAAACCCACCAGTTCCCCCCCCCGCGCGATGCCCCCGCGCACGAGTCAGGCGCGAAGTTCACGGTGTTGGGGACTTGAAGTGTGCCCTGGGCACTTAGGCCTGGTCAGCGCCAGGGGATCTATGAAAGTGATCGCTACCCTTCCAGGTTAGCAGCAAGGCAACCTGTGGTGTAGGATGGTCACCTGTAGGTCTCTGGAAGGGTATTGATAGGTAGTGTCGTTATTGTTTCTTGGTTGATAGGTAGCCATGGTTGGTAGCTATGATAGCTATGGTTGATAGGGGGTAACCAGAATTCTCCTTCAAAATCTCCCCTGACGTCGGGCCCTGCGCTGCGCCACTGGGTTTCCCTGACTGCTGCCCAGCCGTACAAAGCTGCGAATCGACAAAGGAGAACCGAGGCTTTGGTGATCAGAGACCTGCGATGCAAAGATTGATGGTGTGGTATGTGGTGAGTCAAAGGTCCGAAAAATCACATCTTGAAAAACAAAAAACTAAAGTAACTGTTATGCAATGTCGAGGTGCATAATATACTACGAAGGTTTTTCAACAGCCAAAGCCGTAGACATTGCGAAGAGTGCGGACGGCTCTTAATGTTTAAATTTTAGTTCAACACGAATCGCCCGCAACGAATCGCTGAGTTTCCGCACTGGAATTGCAGGTCCCAATCAGCACCTAAGTGGCTATGGGTCAGTTCAACCTGTACTACTGGTTCCCCCGTCATTAACCACTGTTTTCCTTATTATTGTTGGTTTGTATCCCCCGTGAAATTGGTTGGTTAAGTGCTTGACCCAGCTCGCCAAGTGGGACCAACAAAACCTCCGATCACCTTGCCGACCAACCGAGGAGTTTGGATCAGTCACGATCCACCCATTGGAAAGTGGTGCTGTTCAGGCTGCGGCCAATCATGGCTAGCAGCTAGGGGTGATGTTTCAGCTTGTGGATTGTTGGTCAATCATGGTCAATCCTTCACGATTGATGACTACATATGGCAGTGGGTCAAAACCCGTACCCCTGGTTCCCCTATCATTAACCATTGGTTTCCCTTTAAAATGGTTAATATTGACCCATAGCCATATGACTACTGCTTCATCAATGCTAACTGTTGATTCGCTGCTTCGTGGCTGTCGGTTCTCGTGATTGCTTGTCAGCAATCTTCTAGGAGACGCAGCATCGACAACACCTGTGATACCTGGTGCATTTCCAGCGACCTTTACTTGCTGTTCAACAAACCACGGCGCGTGTAAGCTTCCTAATCACCAGCATCACAATCCCTTGACAACATTTCATCCATCATTTTCTACGATTGCTTTGTTGAACTTTGTTGGTCACTCAATTGTTTGTCATCGTTGCCTAAAAATCAACACCTAGTGGCTAATAATGGCTATTACTAAGGGGATAACTATAGAACACTAAGATGGTTAACAATGGTTCTTACTGGCTAATAATCGGAGAATCTCTTGTTCACGACGCTCAAAGAACTCAGCTGCCGAGAGACAATCCAAAGGGTAAAAGCAGTAGACCAACGTGGCTACCTGGTCTCAGATCAGCTGGCAGCGGCGTTTTCTGCCACCCGAGCTGTGAGTTCGAGATGCTCCGAGTCGATGAAACACCCAACCAGCAAACATAATCCAACGATCCATCCCCAAGTGGACTACCACAGCTGGTTGTGTTTTTCACACAGCTGGCTGTGAGTCAAAACCCCGTACCCCTGGTTCCCGTATCATTAACCAGGCTGTTTCCCTATAGTCTTGCTGGTCATTATCCACCATGAAATTGGTTGGTTAATATTGACCCATAACCAGCTGTGAAATCACCGACGCGAAAAATCCTCTCCGCGAGATGACAGACTGTGACTTTCGCTGCGACAGCCGCTGGGCTGTCCGACGACTTTGCAACGATGGCGAGGAGTCCATGTGATTGCAATTGAAGATGGACACTGCCGAGCCAGGCCGAGCATAGCTCCTCTCATCGCCGTCAACAGGATCGGCCCTGTGATTGAAACCAGTGATTTGTCTATGAAATATGATTGAACATGAGATTGAAATGTTTATGACTTTGGTTTCTCCAAAAAAGGAGGTAGCCCCAAATCATCCCATCATCGTTTTTGGCCCCCAGTTTGGGGGTGCCCGCAGCTTGAGAAACCACCGTCTAGTAGCTGTTTAACCATGAGTTTGTTGGTGATTATCCCCTGTTGTTAACCATTCTTATCCCGTATAAAACCGCTATTGCCCATAGTCAATCCTGGAAAATCCAACGGTTTTCGCTATCAGCCATGACAATCCCCTATGATGAACCACTGTTAGCCATGATTAACCCTAGAAAATCCCTTATTTAACCATAGTTCACCATATGAACTATAGTTATGACCCATTCTCAATGATTATCCACTAGGATTCACCACAAGTTGATCCCCAGCTTCTACGAAACCACCACTGATCCATGGTCACCGCAGGTCGCGGTGGTCCTTGCTGACAGCAAGAAACCAAGGTTCGTGAAGCTCATCACCTAAACCGGTCGGCCCAGTGCCCAACCACGGTGCGAAAAGAGCAGGGGAAAACCATGGGATCCATGGGGAAAGACTATGAGTAATGATGGTTTATGATGGTTAATGATGGTCAATGATGGTTGATGGAGAAGTTGATGATGGTTAATGCATGATTAATATGGCTAATGATGTGTAATGATGGTTAATGAAGATTAATGGAAAAAAACCTTGGTTAATGGGAAAAGGCATTGGTTAATGGGGGAATGATGGTGAAGTTAACCAACAAATTCATAGGTGGAGCAATGGTGATGCTACTCAGCCATTGTTGATTGCTATGCAGTACTATTTTGAAGCACAAGTCATCATGATCATCATCATCACCATCATCATCATCATCATCATCATCATCATCATCAATAATCATCAATAATCATCAGCATGGCTGAATAGCAGTACTGATTATAATTGGCATTGATAATTACCATTGCTAATCAGTAATAGTAGTAGTCGTAATAGCAGTAATAGTAATGACATTGATATTCAACAGTAACGATAATTATTGGTCTGGCAATATCATTCTCATCACTACTACTGCTTATGAATCTCGGCATCGTTGATGGATATCTTTTTTCTAATTCCAGTCATTTTTTGAGGATTTGCAATCCTGGTGAAAAAATCCCATGGGATACCAATCTCATTGATCATTCTGTGCACCTCCCTCATCCCTGTCGACCTATTAGAGATGGTCTGGTTATCCCTCAGCTAATTTCTGTAACTAGGGCCAGTTGATCAAGCGCTACATTAGGTCTATCATTCGCAATCATTGCCCATCATACAGCATCACAATCTTGAATCAATCCACTATCAGTAATTAACCACTATTATCCACCACCGATATTAACTACTACGACTTCGCAGTGCAAGTAACGAGACTGTCATCCTGAGGCTCCCAGCAGAGAGAGCGACAAAACCAACCGAGCCCAGCCTGAGGGATGGAGCGATGAGGGATGTCACTCGTGTCCTGTGGTGGTTTCTTAACATAGGGAACCCCCAAAAAATGGTGTGTTTGATATTAAATGACTATCAATGGATGATTTGGGGGTACCCCTATTTTGAAAACCCACCATGTGTTCATCTGGTTTCCTTCAAGGTTTATTTTGGTCTACCCGCAACCAGTTTCCGACAAAGGTAACCATCCGGCCCGCCCTTCTCGGGTTACCTACTAGGTAACCAAAGAAGGGTAGGATTGGTCATGTTCACATATGTTTTTGGGCTTGTGGAGGTAAGTATGATGTGCGTTTGTGGGTTGGTCATGTGGAGGCCGGTACTTCCGATCCAACAGAAAATATCAATCCATCAACCGATCATTTGCTTATACCGGGGAACAAATGTTTAAAACCATCAGCCAGGTCTGATTTTTTGGATGACCTCCTTCTTGAATCTTGTAGACACAAAGTGGCTTTTAGGTTCCTTGCGACAATTTTCATTTTTAGTGGATACGCGTGGTATATAAATCTTTTTTTTTGTGGATATTTTAGTTGATATTTTGGATATTAGTGGATATACGTGACGACAATCTTTAATCTTTAGTGGACATTGAGTAAATCAATCCATATCACTCCAATCCCAAAAACGCTAAGTCTGCCTGCGAAGATCATGGCCGCCTAACCAGGACACAGCTCAGCCATGCTCAGCCGCAGACTTGGTAGTTCCCACGGCAAAGAAAGCGAAGCCCAAACAAACAAAGCCTCAAGACGTGACAACTCGATGCTGGTTCCATCTGTGCCATGCCCTCGCCTGGCCAATTGCCCCAGAGAATCCATGAGAATCCCAGCTGGATTTCTGGGGGATTTTCCGTGCAGCTGACTGTTGTTCACACCATGATTGTTCATGCGTCTCGGCAGCGAGATCCAGAGATCATCGAGCCCAGTAGGGAAAATCTTCTCAGTACAGCTAGAGACTAATATGATGCATGTAGCCAGTTTTGGGGACCCTGGTTTACTGCAACCAGGGTCCCAAGTGATTGTTAAACTGGATGGGACTGGATGAGAACTGGGGGTACCCCGTCATGACTTGAGAAACCATCATACAAAGAGTAGCACGATGTGCATACAATGCGTACAGAAATGTACAGCAATTGATATCAGTCGAAGAAAACGAAAAAGAATTTTGATCGCGTTTAGGTCCCTTACTGAAAAGTCATGTTTAAATCAAAGGATATGTGGTCAATCAATCCAATCCCAAAAACGCTCAAGTCTGCTAAATTCACAGCTGTACCCAGTGATGGCTGTAAAACTCTTCGCCGACATCTGGGACTCCAGCTGTGTACCAGCAATGGTGAGCCAGTGTGGTTGCAATCGGACACCTCAGCAGGCATTGGGACCAGGAATGTGACAGGCTAAGGCTATTGCCATAGACTCCCGTGGATTATTTGCAATTCCCTGAGGGTGGGAGTATGAGCTGCATAAGTTTATAGAATCCAGGGTGTATCCACAGCGCAGTTTGTTTCACAAAAATATGGGTGTTTCTGAAAATAGGGGTACATCCAGTACTAAGCAATGATAGGATATTATAAGAATAAACCACCCATTTGGGGGTCACCAAAAACGAGGACTGTGGAGGTGGGGATAGTCACAAACAAAAAATGCAGCCTGCCAGTGTTGGTCCATTCCCCCAGTGACGCTGCTGAGGCACCAAAATAGCTAAGTCCAGCCGAGAGAAGCTCCTGGAACAATGGCAGATCCAGCTGGTGAAGCGTCAATTCGACAGGATTTCCCAGAAATGTCTCTCGTCTACGCGCAAGCGTCGTTTCAGTTTCGGGACGTTGAAAGTCAACTCTCCTGATAAAGACCGCAAAGCCCGATGTTGCACTGCTTGGAGTTGGCATAAACGATCCCAGACCTCGGCGGTGCCATGCTCTTCTCACTGAAATTGAGTTGACGAACTGAATCAAGGCTTTTGCCATCAGCTCTTGATGGGATATATTAACCAACACCAGGTGGAATGCCATGGTTCATGATATTGGCGGTACAGAACATTGACCTATAGCATATGTGTAATCTTTCACACATCCACAATCATCTAAATAGCCAAATTCTGCATGCATAGCCAATTTCTGCGTGTATAGTCAATAGTCATATAGTACTCAATCATAGATTAACCACCAGTTGGTTAGGCCCCTCCTGGTAGCTCCAAATCGCTCCCCCTGTCAAGGGCCATAGAGATACCCCTGGCTCCATAGCTCCCTCCCAACCACCAGCTAGTTAAACATCTGGCTGTGGGTCAAAACCCTTAGTCCCCCTGGTTCCCCTATCATCAACCATTGTTTCCCTATGTTTTGCTGGTCATCATCCCCCATGAAAGTTGGTTGATTCATATTGACCCATAGGCACATCTGAAGCAAAAAAAACATGAAAAAACATGAAAAAACACGAAAAAACACCTCCAAAGACATCTCCAAAGACATCTCCAAAGACGCGCATCACATGGCGCAACGCCACTTGGCATCCCGACGAGCTACACCTGGCAGAGCTGATTTTCGTGGTGCGAGCCGCGAACAACCACCCCGGCACATGTCAGCGCCGGCTCGCCAACCCACCAACCCTAAATGTTACACTCTGGGAAACTATCCTGGCAATGGAAAATCTACCATTTATAGCCGGTTCCCCAGGATTTCCTACAAAAAATCGTCATTTTCCATTGCCATGTTAGTTCATCAGAGGGTAAGTTAGGACAATAAAACATGTTTGCAACCATCACCCAGTGAATGGGGATCCCCAATTATAAACGGATTGACAAGCTCTTTCACTAATGGCATTGTGAAACTGGTACCCAGTTAATGAACTAAGTTGAGTAAGTGGGCGGCCCCCCAATATGTATACATGGTTTCTCTACGAGTTCAAAACTTGGATGGCAAAGCTGTGACATGGGTCTGTGATTTGATCATCCTGGACTGATCATTGATAAGCCCATGAACCATCATTGACCAACATTTACCACCAGTGAACAATTCCTAACCATGAACCATCGAGAAAATCTTCAAATTTAAGGAGCTTACCATAGCATTTCACTAATAATTATGCTATATGATTCATTAGCAAGTGCATAAACTTGGATTTGGCACTAATTAGTTGCAAGCATAAAACATTCAATCACTGATTACTACTAATTGACTATTTGCTAATTAAAAACTATAATTACTATTCACTACCAGCTGGTGCTTTCTCAAAATACGGGTACCCCATACGGGTACCCCCAAATCATGCCATACGAATCATTGTTTAAAAAAAAAAAAAAAAACAATCAGGACTTTGGGGTCCCCTATGGCGTAAGAAACCCCCAGTCAGTGGTTGTTTAACCCTTGTTGTTGGTGATTATTGCCTATGAATGCCTATGATAAGCCACTATTATCCCCCAACATCCACCGATTACTATTCACTACCATTTACGATTTTAGAATCAATGGTTATAACACCTCGTAATTAATAACTATACTATAATCACTGTTCACATGACTAATTCCTACTATTTAATCATATGTGCTAATTCATAGCTACCATGAGCGCCCAAAACCATCATTTTTAGAGGCTATATCCCATCTTTTGGAGGGTCAAAACCTACCTTTTTGAGGGTGTTGGGGGCTCATGATAATTACTTTTCATTAGCATTTAGTCTTGAAATGTTTAGCACTGGGTCAAAACCCTGTACCCCTGGTGCCCCCATGATTAAGCATTATTTTCCCTGTTGCTGGTGGTGATCTTCCACTAGCTGGTTACTTAATATTGACCCATACAGTAGCCATTTCGCAGGTAGTCCATGAGGCCTGATATGGGTGTGGGTCAAAAACCTGTACCCCTGGTTCCCCATCATTCACCATCTCGTTTTCCCTATAGTTTTGTTGGTCAGTAAACCCCATGAAATTGGTTGGTTAATATCGACCCATAGCCATATATAGCTGGATGTAGCTGGTACATCCCCTCTTATTGTTGGTTGTTATCTCCTATTGTTAACCATTAACCATTGGTTGGTTGGTTAATTGCTTGACCCATAGCCCATAGCCATGGTTCTCTGTTTCTCTGTCCCTCCCTGCGCCTGGAACCGGCACGGTCAAGTCCAATCTCGCGAAGCTGCGCGTAGGAGGTGATAATCCCAGGACTGCAATGCCTCCCGCGCACACCCCGGGGTAGCGGTGCCCCAGGTGGTGAATTTGGAGGTGGAAAATGTGGATCATTAAATTGTGGTGTCTCGAAATAGGGGACCCCAACATATCTGGTTGGAATTTATTACTATGAATGGTTGATGAACTGGATGAGAACTGAAACGTCTCCTGTGACTTGAGAAACCTCCAAATGTGGATGTCAAAATTTTGACGCCAAGAATCCAGAAGCGATCAATGATCAATCTCTCCTGGCTTCCAAGGCTGGGGCCCCAGCTGGCCACAGCCTTCCAATCCCACTGTCTTGGTGCTTGAAAGTCGTGGTTCTGACTGTAGACTCACGCCCAGACATCATCCTCATCCTCATCACTTTTTCTTAGTTCACAGCTATCAACCATCAACTCATCACCCATCATCACCCATCATCACCCTTGTGCCCCGTTCCCGCAACGTGCTGCCCTGCGCTCCCCGCGGTCGTGCGCGCCTATCACTGGGAACTTGGCAAACTGCGCCGCCGTGTAGGCCGACGACGTCGAGCCGCAGATCACTGGAGCAACCACCGACGAGCTGAAGCCCAGGCGAGTGAAGGCACGGAGCCTCGCAGGGACCCGCAGGGACCCGCAGCGGAGCTCAGGTTCCGGCTCCGCTGGGGCAGGTAGCGAGCTGGTGCCAGCGCTAGCTGATAGCCATGGTGATGGATTCCTGGATAATGTGGTGGTTTCTCAAGCCATAGGGGTACCCCGAAATCATCCTTTATTAACCATTAACAATAATAAACCGGCCATTTTTGGGGGTCCTCCATTTTAAGAAACTCCCATGTAGGTTTCTGATGCTTGTGTAACCCCCCCGAAAGTTAATGAAAATAGGCATGAAACCAACAGGTAGATACGATCATCAGAAACCAACAAATTATGGTGAATTCGGATGTTATATAAGGGACTTCATGGTGAATGATTCGAGTTGATGAAGTCAATGAAGCTGATGAAATTGATGCAGTCAATGAAGTCGGTGAAGATGAGATCAGCTGCTCTCTTAGTTGCACATGCCATGGTAGATCATTCTTACAAGGCCTGATGGGTGGCAACCAGCTGAGCACGGGTGCTAAAAACCGCGTCCTGCGCTTCATCACGGTTCCAACGCTTGTGAAATTACACCGTGCGTTACGCAGCCTATCTTTCATGCTTTACTGTCACAATTTCACATCTTCTCGGCCATGGTGTCTCATGATTATTGGGTGATGATATGTGATGCTTAATGAATGGTTTGCATTCATGGCGAGGTTTCCTGTCACAGCTTCGGGAACATCAACCACTAATCACCATGATGAATCACCATTCACCAACATGAACCATCAATAACCACCATCAGTAACAACCACTGACCACCGCCAACCACCATCGGCGGTGCTCGTTTAAGCTGGGGTGAAGAACTTTGACGCGGCAGTTGGAACAAGCAAACTGGGGTACGAGCTTACCATGGTCCAAGCATATCATCGATAGAAATCTATAGAGATCTTGTAACAGTTCGTAACACTTGATTCTTCCACCGCCATTGCCATTTGCAGCGAGGAAATCAGCCCAGCCGGGCCCTTGGAATGACAGCCATGGATTGACACCGCTCGCCAAGCCCACCCCTTCCCTAAGTGCTACCAAGCTACAGCGATGGCGAGTTCGGATGCGCGAAGTCAAACACCGAGGGCGCAGGTCCAGGTCTTGCAAGGCTCCTGCGGGAGCTCGGAACGTGCGGGGGAACCCATGGCTGAGTTGTAGCCCCCGTGAACCAGCTGCTTTCACGAAAACCTATCATTTCGCTGGTGGTTCTTAGCTGGTTGATCATTTGGTTGATCTTTTTTTGGTAGATTAAGAATCATCTTTGATCATTAAGACCAAACCATGTTTAATCATGTTTATCATGTTTAACCGATTTGGTTGATCATATAATCATGTTGAATCTACCAAAAATCATGAACCCGACCGCCGTTTTGATGCTGGAATCCCACAGAAACCAACTGTTGGTGATCGACCTATTCTACTTCTTTATGGATAGAAACCACGAGTTTATAATAGATGTCCAGTAAGTAAATGTGCCATATTATAATATATATATATATATATAATATGACCACTTTCGGGGTCGCGCGGCTGATCCCATCATCGGGGGGCGCTCGCTGCGCTGCAGCTCCCCGCTGCAAGAGACGAGCCAATGCCCGAC
>VSDK01013331.1:150078-186218 GCA_009767595.1 Symbiodinium kawagutii
TGCTGAACCTAACTTTGCGATTGCTCGTGACGACGGAGGCAATTCCACTTCTACCAAGTTGAAGACAAACATAGCAAACTCCAATCGTCCGAGGGAATGGGGAAACGGGGATGAACCTATGGCAGCTGCGCCGAGAGTGAACAGAGAAACGCCAACACGAACCAGTCCAAGTACAAAGGCTGCAAAACCCGCACGCGCCAAGCTTTGCGGAAGCAAAACAAAGTCCATGTTTGCAAGCTCAAATGCAAATGGAGCCAATTCAATTTGCGTGAACGACCGAGCTGAAGTGGACAAATCTGGATGCGCGAAATTCACCACAAGCAACGACAGTTCCAATTGTGCAGGAGATCGAACTGACACCACGAAGCCAACAACTTGATCGCCAAGTAGGGACAAAAAGTTGTCTGATCTCATTGCACCACATGCCAACACCAATGAACCCAGCTGCCCAGAGCTTTGGAGGGGCAGCAAAAACTCAACGTTCGCGGAATCAAATGCAAACAGCACTGGACCGCATCTGACAGAGGATTGCACCAACATCAGGGACTCGAGATGAAAGAAATCAAGCACCAACAAGGAGCTGTCCACCCTACTTAAACCAACCGTGGAAACCAGACTTTCAGTGCAAGCAGGGTCTCTCAACAGCAGAAATGGCTCTAGAGTAGCGACAAGGGAGGCCAAAATCGAGAATTCTGAACGTGCAAAGCTGCGAGCAAAGGTCAAAGATCCTACATGAGCCATTTGGAGCACAGGCACAACAGGATCGGTTCGTGCAAAGCTCCTCGAGGAAAGGAAAGGTCCCACGTGAGCTTCGGCCAGCACTGAGGGGGAATCATCGGTTCGAGCCAGTCCCAAGATGGACACGGGACTGTCTGGCCTGGCAGGCTGTCGCAAAGGCAACAAACTCCCGAGATGTCCAGCATTCGAAACCAACACAACAAGGCCCAGCTTAGTGAAGGAACGCACAGAAGTCGAAGAACCAGTAGTACAACTGCTAGGCACAAGCAGAGAATCCCCAGCTCAAGCGATGCCCAACGCCAACGGTAGAAAGTCACATCGTGCGAGATCTTGAAGGGACAGCAGTGGGCTTAGACTTCCAAGATCGAAGACTGGTAAGGCAAGTCCTGATTTGCTAAGTGATCTCACAAAGGTTGGAAAGCCTGAAACTGCTGCATCAACGACCAACAACGCTGAGTCAAGATGGGCAAAGCTGCGCACAAACATCAGGAGCTCTACCTGTGCTCCATCCAGAATCAAAAGGAATTCTTCCACTCGGGCAATGCCAGAAATGAGAGCTGAGAGGTCCGCATGTAAAGAGTTTTGAGGCAACAACGAGGAAGCTGCTTCTGCAAATCCGAATGCGAACAAAACGAGATCTGCTTGAGTAGAACTCCTTACTAAAGGCAAACTGCCCAAAATTGCAGAGTTCACGGCAGGTAAGACTGGACCTGTACATGAAAAACTGCGAGTCAACAATGAGGAATCTAGGGCGGCTTCACTGGGGATTGATAACAACGAGCCTGAACGAGCACATCCAACAACCAGCAGTGACAAGTCCATGCAAGCAAGGTGCTTTAGCAGCAGTGAGCTTTCAGTGTATGCATCTTCGGAAAGTGACACAGGCAAATCTGAATACCCAAAGCTCCGCAATAGAAACAGAAAGCCAATGTGCAAGGCCCCAAGAATCAACGAGGGCAGGCCACAACAAACTGAACCCAAAATCAGAAGTCCGGAGCCGATGTGTGCGAAGTTGTGCAAAAACATTGGAAAGCCAACGTGAGTCTCTAAGTACACTGGCAGGAGCAGGCCAAGTCGTCCGAAACTTCGCAAGGACAACACGAATCCCAGAGTGCTACCGTCCACGGCAAACAAAGCAAGACCCGAGCAGAGAAGGCTTTGTACAAATAAACTGAACTCAAAGCTTGCATCACCAAGGGCAGGCATCAAGAAACCGATGTTGCACCCGCCAAGTGCAAACAGGAGAAACTCAACTCTTGCAGAATTCCTCAAAGGAGGCAGAAATCCAATGTTTACAGAGTTTAGCACAAACAATACCAGATCAAAATGTGCAGAGGATCTTGCAGACGGTAAGAGGCCTAAGGTTGTGCTTCCAATCACCGACAGCGTGCTCACCGCCTCGACCGCAGATTCACCCAGTAGAAACAGGAACGATCCGCAGCAAACGAAACCTTGAGCTGAAAGCGAAAATTCAGTGTGTGCAAAGTCGAAGATCAGAGTCAATGGCTCCAATTGAGCAGAGCTTCGCAGAGAAGGTGGAGAACCCAAGTGGAAAAAGTCTGACACCGAAAGAAACAGTTCCACACGTGAAACGCCCACGATCGAAGCAGCGAAGTCAATTTGAGATGAGGATCGTAAAGGCATCGAGGATGCCAAGTGGCCAAAGACAAACACTGGAGGTGCAAAGCCCATGCATGAGAGTGATCGCAATGGCATCACAAAGTCAAGTGTGGCACTATCCACTGCAAGAGTTGCAAAACCCAAAGAGGCAAGGCTTTGAGCCAAGATGGACGAATCAACATGTGCAAAGTCAACTATGGACATGGCTGAGCCAAAACAAGCAGAGCTATGCGGCAAAATCGATGATCCCGCGACAGCAGAACCAAGGACCAATGAGTTGAATGCCAAGCAAGCACAACCTGAAGCAAGTAGCATAAGTTCAATGTGTGTAAGACTTTGCAGCAAAAGGAAGGGGCCAAGTTCAGAACAAGCAACCACTAGGATGGCAGAGCCAAGTCGACCGAAGCTTCTTGGAGACGTCAGCGGGTCACAGTGTGCGCTACCTGGAAGCGACATGGAGAAATCGATGCAAGCAACGCCCAGCACCAGCAGTAGAAATCCTAGTCGACACGTGCTCCTGGGCAAAAGCGAAGGGTCCACGTGCGCAAAGGAAACCACCGGAATGGCCAAGTCAGCTCAAGCGTAGCTTCGGAACAAAACTGAAAGCTCTGATGTCGCCGCACCAAGGATGGATGTGAATGGTTCCAAGCAACCGGTACCCAGCGCTAAAACTGCCAAGTCGATTTTGCTAAACTGCTGCAGAAGCAATGGGGAGCCCAGATGACCTTCAATGAACGCAGACAGGACGGAACCACACCTTGCGAAGGATCTCAAAAACGGTGATGACTCCAGCACGCAGGAGTCGGCAACCAAAAGAACGCTGTCTAAATGTGAAGGGCTTCGCACTGGCAACAGTGAGCCCACAATTGCACCATCAAGCACCAGCAGAAAGAAGTCACAGCATGCTGGACTCATCAATGACACGAGCAGATCTATTTGACTACAGCTGCGCAACAGCAATAAAGGCTCCACGGTTCCAAAGCTCGATGCCAATGACGCAGGTCCTAAGTGTGAAAAACTGCGTAGCAACAAACTCAAGTCAAAGATTCCACAGTCAAGCAATGGCAAAGGTAATTCCAAATAGCATGTCTTTAAAATCAACAAACTCGAGCCCAACACCCCAGCGGACCTCACCAACAGCAAAGAGCCAGCTTCCGCAAAGGAGAACACTAGCATCACGGGTTCAAGTCAAGCAAGGCTGTGAAGGGACAAAAACGATCCAACCGTTGCAAAATCAGCGGCTGATGAGACAAAGCCTGATCGGACGAAGGCGCGAACGAACACGACGAAGTCCACGTGTGCTGAGCCCAAGACCGATGAGCCGGAGCCCGTCCGTACACCGCCGCAAGCCGAAGGCAGAAATCCCAACCATGCGAGATGGCGCAACGGCAGAGAACTTCCCATGTGGGTGAACTGTGCGATGGACAGCACTGAGTCAGGTCTGGCATAAGATCGAGCCAGCAGCGGAGAACCCAAGTGCGCAGCAGCAATCACGGATAAAGAGTAGACACTGCCCAGTCGAGAAAGTCCAAAGACAAACACCGAGCTGCCAACACGCAGAAAGGATTGAGTAGGCGTCAAGAACCCCACACTTTGGAAGTCCAAGTTCGAAAACGGAAATCCCAAACGTACAAAGCTGCGTGCAAGAAGAGCCAGCCCCAAGAGAGAAAAGCCACATGTGAACAGCGAAGAGCCTATACAAGCGCAACCCGTGACCAACGGCATTGAGTCTACCCATGCAGAGTCTTGCAAAAAGGTCGAAAGTCCGGCGTTACCAAAATCAAAGGTTGATGGCACGAAGTCAAAGCAGCCAAATGATTGTAACGGCAGTGCACTGCCTGGAACGGTGCTGTCCACTGCTGACAGCACTGAATCCAATCGAGCGAAGCTGCGAACTGAAGCTGAGCTGCCAAGTGCAGAGAAATCAGCGGCCAACAATGCACTGTCTAGGCGTCCGGAGCTGTGCAATGGCATAGAAAAGTCTAGGAATGTCTCAGACAAGACTGGTAGGAACAAACCCATTCGCGCGCAGCCCAGCAATGACACAAACAGTCCGATGCAAGCAGAACTTCGTGGCAACGAGGCGAAACCTATGTGGCCAAAGCCAACGGCTAACAAGGCAAGGCCCAAATGACTGAGGCTCCTCACAAACATGAAAAAGCCTACAGCAGATGCATCGCATGTCGACGGCGCGAGTCCCAGACGAGCCATGCCCAAAGCAGGTGCTGCAAAGTCTGACCTGGCAAACTGTCGCAATGACATGGAAGAGTTCAAGTGACCGAGCTCGGACACTGAAATCGCGGAGTCCGCTCATCCAAAGCTGCGTGCAAGTGGCATCAGACCCATGCACACCGCGTCCACAATTGAAAGCGCAAATCCGAGTCGCCCAAGGCTATGCAATGAAGGAGTTGGCTCCACAGTTGCAAAATTCAATGCAAAAAAGCCAAAGCCAAACCAAGCAACGCCCAAGACTAACAATGAAGAGCCCACATGAGCACAGCTTCTTGGTGACGAGGCGGAGTCTAAAGTTGCAAGATCGGAAACTGAAAGAGCACTGCCACAGCAAACCGTTGACCGTGCAGACAAAAAGAAGCCCAACTTCGCACTATCTGTCGCCAACAGCACGAACACGAAGCCCATGCAACTCAGACCGGCCAAAGATACCACGAATTCAACTCACAAATGACTTCGCAAAAACATCAAAGAGTCCGCATGACCGAAGCTCAGGACTGGAATTACAAATTCGGCTCTTGCAAAGGAGCGCACTAAAAAAAGTGATTCCACCGATGCAGAACCAAGAACCAACGTAAAAAGGCCAGTACGACTCAGACCACAAACCAGCACAGAGAGGTTTGATCAAGCAAAGCTCCTTAGCGGAATCAAAAGCTCCGAGTGCACCATTTGAACCACTGACGGGACAAAGTCCAGATATGCGGGGCTTCTGACCGGTATGATTGGACCAAGTGACACTGCGTCTACGGGCAATGACGCCAAACCCAAGCAGGCTATGCCAAGTGCAAAAACTGATAAACTCACATGAGCGTACTGCCTCAGCGACGGGGACAAGTCCAAACCAACATAAGATAAGGCTGATGGATCTGGGCCAAGCCAAGCGGAACTTCTGACAAACAAGCTGAATCCCAGACTTGAGGCACACACCACAGGCAAGGAGTATACCGAGCCCATGCGGCTTACGCCTGCCACCAACAAAGAACTGCCTACGCGCACGAGGCTATGGACCAAAAGTGGAAAGCCAACAGTTCCGTGCATGAACACCAAAAGAAAGAAGCCTAAACACCCAAAGCTGTGCAGAAGAAATGGAGAGTCAATGTGAGCACATCCCAAGGCTGACGAAAGTGGACCAACTCTGCAGATTCCAAGCACTAACATGGAGGAAGAGAGTCTTGCTGAGCTTCGCACCGACGAGCTACTATCCAAATGGCACTCTCTAAAAGTAGAAAGCAGCGATTCCAAACGCATGAAGCTGCGTGGCAACAGCAAGAAGCCCGGATGCACAGCATCGGTCACTGACATGCTGAAGACTGATCCTGCACGCGAGAGTCCGACCATTGACACGAATGATCCCAAGCGAGCATGTTGTTGTGATAAGAGTGGAGGGTCAACCGTAGCAAGTTGAAGTACTGACATGGCCGAGCCCGAGTGAACAAGAGATCGTACGGACAGGAGAAGCTCTACATGACTACTGTCCACAACAAGCAGTGCCAAATCTGAGCGTGCAAGTGAGCGCAATGAAAGCGCGGAGCCTGACCTGATCGAACCCGAGGCAGGCAATGGATCATCAACTCTGCAGGCACCCACAAGGCTTAAAGCACTGTCTGTGCATGCCATCTGTCTGAGCGAAGATGCCAAGCCAACATTCACAAAGTCAAATGCTGGCAGAAACAGCTCCATTCGACCAGGGCTGTGCAGTAAAAAGGGTAAACCCACTGCTGCTGCACCCAAGATTGAAAGTGACGAGCCAATACATGCCAAACCACAAATCAACGCAGCTAGGCCTGTGTGAGCAGAATCTCTTGACGAGAGAAATGAACCTGTGTTCGCAGAATCCACAGCCAACAAAACAAAATCGATTCAGGCAAAGCTTCGGGGAGATATTGGGCTGCCAAGAGTAGAGGCATCGATCACAAACAGGAAGTAAACAAGGCCAGTACAGGACAGGCCAACCACCAATACCGCTGGCTCTGAATGGGCGATGGATCGTGTCGAGGGAGACGAACCTAGATGTTCAAAGCCCAGGGCAAAGAGTGGAAGACCCACCTGAGCATAGGATCTGCATGAAACCAAAGAGTCTAAAGTTGCACTGCCAGGAACCAACGTGGAACTTTCAAGTCGAGCAACGTGCATCACCGAAAGAGACAAGTCCAAGTGAGCCAAATTGTGCAACAACAAGCTGAAACCGATGTGCGACAGGCTGGACACTGAAGCCGCGGGGTCCAGTTATCCAAGGGACCTCGAGAACATGAACAATCCCAATAAGGTGCTATCAGTCACCAGCAGGAAGAAAACCAAACCCACACAACCGAGGCCAACCAGCAAGCATGAAGGTCCTATACGTGCAGAACTGTGCGCGGACAGCAGAAATCCCGAGTGAGAAAAGGCCACCACTGAGGGAGCCAAGTCTAACCTGGCAGATGATCTTGCTGAAAACAAGAATCCAACTGAGGCGCTGTCCAGTGCTAACAATGCAGGTCCCAGAAGTGCCATGCCTACACAGCTCAAGGATGGGCCCACATGAGCATGACTTCTCAACAAGATCGAGCTCCCCAAACCCGCGCTCCAAAGGGCCAACAGAGGAAGTCCCAGTTGGCTGAAGCTGCGTACGGACGGAAGTGGTCCCAACATCGTTGCGTCAATGGCAGACAGAAAGGATACCAAACCAGCTCTCGCGAGCCCAGCCGCTGGCACGACAAGACCCAGTTGTGCAAAGGAATGAGGAGACATCAAGGATCCAGTATGAGCAAAATCAAACACCAACAGCACGAAACCCAAACAAACAAAGCTTCTTGCTGGTATCAATGGCTCAAGATTGGAACTGTCAACCACAAACAGCACCAGGTCAATCCTTGAAAGTGATCTGACAAATGACAACAAGTCAAGTGTGGTCGAGTACAATACTAATGATGAGAAGACGAGACCGATGCGACCCAAGCCAAAGGCAAGCACAGCACTGTCCAATCGCCCAAAGGAACGAAGAAACAGCAAAAAAGCCATGTGCTCACTATCAAACACCAGCGACACAAGACCTGAGCATCCAGGAGATCGAGGCAACATAGATGGTTCAAGATGAGCAGAATCCAGGGCAGGTGGAAAAGGCTCGGACCGCGCAAGGCTTTGAACTGAAGGCAGGAAGCCCAGATGAAGGAAGTCAATCACGGACATAGCATTGCATGAGCCGATGCAAACCGCACCAAAGACAAGCAGTGACAAGCCCAGCCTGGCAAACTGCTGCAAAGAAAGCGGAAGGCTCGTGTGACTCGCGTCGGAGACCAATGGCATTAGCTCCAGATGACCAAAGCTCCTTGCAAGCAGCATGAAGTCAACATGCACAAAATCCAAGGCTGGCAATGCTGGTTCGATTTGTGAAAACGACCTGATCGATAGAGAGAAGCTCATGGAGGCACAATCCACCACCAACAACAAGGAGACAGACTCTGCACGCGAGAGCCCAAACAGCAGCACCAGAGAACCAGCTCATGCGGAGCTATGTGGCGGAGGGAAGGATCCAATACGTGATGCCATGACCACCAAAGGAGTGGAGCCTGATCGGCTGGATGACCTAGCTGAAAGTGGAAACCCGAGAGCTGCACTATCAAGAGCCAGTAAGGCCAGTCCACAACACATTGCGCCTACAAGAAAAATCGGACTTCCGATTCATGCAGGATGTCTGGGAGATGATGCAAGGTCCGTGTTTGCATACTCGAGGATCGACATGACTGATTCCGTTCAAACGAGGCTGTGGGCAAGCAACAGGAATCCCAAGGTCGCCTCATGAATGACCGAAAGAAAGGATACGAAATCTGCTCGTGCCAAGCCCACGACCAATGAACCGAAGCCAAGTTGACCGAGGCTCTTTGCGAGCAGCGGTGAGTCCAGGAGCGCAGGGTCCATGGCCAGCAGTCCAAAGTCTAATCGTGCAGAGGAGCGGATGAACATTGAGAAGCCAACCGTAGTGCTGTCTGTAACTGACAGAGAGAAGACCAATTCCACACGTGCAATACCAAAGACGAAAACCACAAATTCTAAGCGGGCAAGACTTTGCAAAAGCACTGAGAAGTCTACTGAACTGGAGTCAAAGGCCAACGAGTCAGGTCCTAGCTGAGCAAAGGACCTCAGAAACGCAGGAAAGCCCAAGGTCGCAGCATCCAGCACAGAAAGTGAGAAGACGAAGCCAACTCTCGATAGTCCGGTAATGGATGCAAGGGAACCTGATTGCGCAAGTGATTGAATCAATGACGGCGAGTCAATGATGGAATAGTCAGCCGTCAAAACAGCCAGGTCCAAACGAGCGTAGGATCGGATTGAAACAGAACTGCCCACGTTGATGCCATCAAGGGCCAAGAGTGAGAAGTCAAACCTGGCAATACCTGATATAGGAAGCGATGAAGCCAAGTAGCCGAGCGATCTCAAAGAAAGGCTGGAATCTACATGACCATAGTCAGAAGCCAAGAGTGCAAAGCCGCACCACGCAAGGCTACGAGCTGATGTCAGGAAACCCATGGTGGAAACAGCGGTCACTGACAACGAATAGATGAAGCCTGGTCGCGAAATGCCAGCGGCCAATGCCAAGAAATCAAGTCGAGCAAAGCTGTGCAGAAACATCGACAACTCACAATTCGAGAAGTCAACGGCCGAAGGAGCAGATCCAAGCCGTCCGAAACTCTTGATGGAAAATAAGAACTCCACAGTCGTGCCACCCGAAGTCAAAAGTGGTGATCCCAAACAACTGATACCGCAAACAAGCAACAGGCTGCCGAACCTCGCAAGTGACTTCAGCGATAGAAAGCTTCCAGTTGTCGTAGAGTCAAGTGCCAATAGGGCGCTGTCCACACATGCAAAGCTGCGAAGAGATATGAGCGATTCCAAATGTGTAGCAGCCAGCACCAACAAAGAGTACACAAAGTCTGTGCATGCGATGCCAAAAGCAAACACAGTCAAGTCCACACGCAGGAAATTTTGGACAGAAAGAGCCAATCCTGTATGCAAGAAATCGGAAATTGGCATCACCGATTCGACTCGGGCGAAAGATCGTAGAGACAAGCTTGGGTCAAGATGAGCCGCGTCAATCACGAGGAGCAAGGACACAGAGCCTGTGCGACTCAGTCCCACAACTAAAACTGCCAAGCCCAATCAAGCAGAGTCTCTGAGAGAAAGCGCGAAGCCCAGGTTGACAGAATCCAAGATGGGCATAACTGAGTCGACACAAGAAGAGGAATGCAAGGACAATGGAGATTCAAGATGTAGATTGCCCAAGATTGGCATTAGCAAGCCTGGTCTTGCGCTTCCCGACACCAAGACACTTGGGCCTAGGCGAGCCGATGATTGCGAGGGTAGAGGAAATCCCAAATTCGACGCACGCAGGATAAATGAAAATGAGCCGAGACACAAGGGACTTCTGACAGGCAAAAATGGTCCCAGCGTGCTGCAGTCCACAACTGACAGGAAGGAAACTGAATCTGCGCGCGAGATACCCAACACCGAAACTGCAAAGCCTGAGCAAGCATGACTTCGAGCAAAGAGAGATAAAGCAAGGTGTGCGAATCCAAAGACTGACACAACTAAACCCATCTTTGCAGGGCTGTGTGGCAACAGAGATGACCCCGGAGTGGTAGCGTCAATAGCTGACAGGAAGTAGACAGATCCTACGCGACTTGAGCCCATCACCAAAGCCACAGAGCCCGAACGTGCAAACTGTCTGGCAAGCAACAACGACCCCACCGAGCCAAAGCTGACAGCTGACGAAGCCAGACCCAGTTGCCCGAAGCTTCTGAGCAAAAACAAGAAGTCTGCTGTGGATCCTGCCAACACCAAAGGTGAAGAACCCAAACAAGCTATGCCCACTGCGGACAAAAAGCTGTCTCCACAAGAGAAGTGGCGTGGTAACAATGGTGACTCGACATGTACGAGATCAGGGGCAAACAAAGCAAGACCTGAACAAGTAAAGCTATGCACCAACAGAAATGAGTCCAGGTGTACCCAGCGCGCGATAGAGAGTGAGTACGCATGATCAGACCTGGTCATCCCCACGAGGAACAGCACTGATCCGAACCTGACATGGCTTTGCACAGGCAGCAGAGGCTCAATATGTGCATAGTCAAATGCCAACAGAGCTGAACCCGAACGACTGAAGCTCCGTGCGAACAAAGGTAAGTCCAATTGGGTTTTGTCAGTAGCTGGCAACATGGATACAGAGCCCACACACGTCAAACCAATGACCGGTGGCCCGAAGCCGAGTTATCCGAAAGATTGTGATGACATGAAGAAGTCAATTTCCGCATGTAGGAACACCAGCACAACGAAGCCCAAACAACCAGGGCTTTGCACCGAGGACAAGGAGTCTAAGCTGCTGGCGCCTGAGATCAACAAGGAAAATTCTGACCATGCCACGCCAAGGGCTGAAAGAGGCAAGTCTACTCGAGAAAAGTCATGCAGAAGCAGCGAGGATTCGATGTTGCCGGAGTCAAACGCCAACAAGCTGAAGCCAAGGCACCCGAGGGATCTCACTGACATCATGGGGTCAAAAGTACCATAGTCTACGGTCAACAGCGCCAAGCCCAGTCAGCCAAGGCTTTGCAGAAACAGGGACGAGTCAGACTCAGCCATCGCCACCACTGACAGAGAGGAGCAAAAGCCTGTGCGAGCCAATCCGACCACCAACACGGCCAAACCGACTCTGGCAAGTTGTCTCGGCAAAAGCGATGGACCCGCACCCAAAAGGTTCAACAAGGGCAAAGCACTTTCAACCCGACTGGAGCTTTGCATCGAAATGGACAGTTCTAAATGAGACTTGTCGATCACCAGCAACAGGCATTCTGATCTTGCGGCAGAAAATACCAATGGTGGCAGAGCGAGGCATACGTAATTCTTTGAGAAAAAGGAAAAGCCTAGAGATCCAAAGTCACATGCAAACAAGGTTAAGGCCAAGCAACAGGAACTTCGGGCGGAAAGAAGAAAACCTGCATAGGTCGTGTCAATGGCAAACAGTAAGAACACGCTACCCAAACATGACAGCCCGGAGACTGACACAGTGAAACCAATGCAAGCAGAATCTTGCAATGACAAGGCAAAGCCCAGCACACCAAAGTCCAGAACTGGTAGTAGCAAACCCAAGTGGGCGTAGGATTGGAGCGAAAGGAAAAATCCCAGGTGAGTTCCATCAGTTACTGATAGTGCATAAACAAGGCCAAGACATGTCAAGCCAACAACAAGTGCAGCTGATTCGACTCAACTGAAGCTCTTGAGCAAGAGACTCAATCCCGGATGTGCAAAGCTAAGGACAAAAAGATATGAAGCGGGGCGCGCACAGCCTTGTACGGAAATTGGCAAGCCCACAGTTGTCCAATCAAGAGCAGAAACCGAGAGTTCGAACTGGGACTTGCCAAAGACTGAAGCACTAAAGCCGAGACAAGAAAGGCCTCGCAATGGCAAGGAAGATGATACAGTTGAAAAACTCAGAATTGGGAGTGCAAACCCGAGACATGAAAAGCTTTGGACAAGCAGGAGGGGTTCAAGTGTAGTCGTGGCAAGGACGGATAGCGAGTAAACAGAGCCAAGTCGTGCCAAGCCAACCACGGAGCAGGCGAATCCGGCGCAAATCAAGGATCTGATCAACAGCAACAGCTCCAAATTCGCGAAGTCAAAGACTGAAAGCACAAGGCCTGGATGACCGGAAGACTTGGGCAACATTGAGAAGTCCAAGGTAGTACTATCGATCACTGAGAGTGCGAAAACGAAACCTGCCCGTGACAGGCCCAAAAGGAACAGGAGGAATCCCACTTGGGCAAAACTTCGCAAGAACATGGAAAAACCCAGCTCCCCGTTGCAAAGGGCCAACAAAGCAGGTCCCAACCGTCCAAGTGATTGCAGCAACACAGGAGAACCCACATAGCAGCTATCCAACAGGGACATGCACAGGCCAACACAGGCTGCACCCAATGCTAAGGCAGAGCTTCCCAATCATGCGAGGCTCTTTGGCAGCAAAGAGGATCCTAACAGATCACCATCAAAGACTGATAGGGCCAATCCAAGTCAGGCAAACGATCTCACCAAAAACGAGAGTTCGAGTGTTGTACTATCTATCACCAGCAGTGGGAATACCAGTCCTGCGCGTGACAAGCCGAAGATCAGCACCACTGGTTCTGATCGTGCAACTGATTGCAAGGACAGGGGCAAGTCGAGAACGCTGGATCGGAAAACGGATGGAGACAATCCCAAACAGCTGAAGCTTTGCACCGAAAGAGGAAGTCCTGCTAGCATCACATCCACCACCAAGGGCAAGGAAACGAAGCCAACGCAAGTCAGACCAAAAGCGAACAAAGTCAAGCCCAAACAAGCCACGTTTTGCAAGAAGGGAGAGAATTCCACACGTGCAAATCTCATCGCCAACAGATGGTCACCACATCGAGCGAAGCTCCTGAGAGGCCACGATCTGCAGTTGGTCATGTTGTATTTCTTTGGGAAAGGAAGTTCAGCTGATAGCACGATTTGAAAAAAATCAAGATATGAGAAAAGCTGAAAGACAATCATTTTGAAATGATTGGTGATCTACTTAATGGATCCTAGGATGATACACAGTTTTATAGATATACATGGAGAGAGAGAGAGAGAGATATGTAATAGATATTCAGGAAGAAAGAACTGTGCATAATTTTAGAACAAAGTAGAATAGAAATTAGTAGAACATATCTTCGATGTTTATGTAATCAAATTAAATCGATTTGTCAGAATATAATCTTATAACATATAATATTGCTTATAATAGACTTTAATCTAATTCTATATACATTGAAATTTCCCCATAAAATGGGTGAAAGTCCCAAAAGAATAGGCACCCACAAACACAAGGTACTTGGGAGTCAAGGTACACCCTACCTTTATAGCAGGTAACCAACCCCTGAAAACGAGAAACCAGCCGGTCACAGCATCTCCTGAGAGGCATGGCGAGCTCCATGGTCGCAGCGCCCAAAACCAACAGCAGCAAGCCCAAGCGAGCGAAACCTGAAGCGCCGGCTGCTTGGATGTGCACCGGAAACGGCTTGTAAACGGTCAGAAAGCTTGGGTTTCTAGGGGCTATAAGCTACCTGATAGGGCTTAAAGGCTACCTGATAGGCCTTAAAATCATGGTCATAACTTCAGCTGCATATTTAAGTGGGGATGATTGGACGATTCCTTGGTAAGATCAATGCAAGTAGGATCAGGCGCAATATGAGACAGGATTCGATAGCTTCTGACACCGCTGAGTCACTTGATGGGGATGCGTTTTCATTCTCATCTACTATCAGTTTTAGCGCGTCACCAACATTGAAGATGGCAATCAAAATTGTCATACTAGAGTTGTGGGGGAAACCTAAGATCCACTCACTTGTCCCGGGGTTGCTTGTGAAATGAGATGTGTTTAAGATGTGCAGATGCAAGCGCATATAAATATTAATGTATACATATATATGTGTGTGTATATGTATATATATATATATATAGATAAATACTATGTATTAGAATCTATACATTCATTTGTCTGCTTATCTACTTGTTTCTTTACCTACCTTCCGAAATGAGCGACCACATAATATAGTACATGATCGTACGTGAACTTGCTCATGTACGCACATGTAACATGTCAACACGTCAAAGAAGGAACAAAGGAGGGTTGGGATAAAGAAATTGGGGAATTTTAGCACCCACATCCACGTACAAAACCACTATATATCAATAGATACATGTATACATATATGTAGATATATACATGTATAGCTGCCTATGCTCCCAAGTGTTGAGAATGGTCCATATAAAAACAGAACACTTGCAAACATGGGTGTTTCTCAAAATAATGGTACCCCCAAATCATCCAGTTTATCAACCATTTTCATTCATAAACCATAAACCATCTATGACTTTTGGGTCCCCAATGGCTTAAGAAACCAGCACATTAACCTACCAGTTGGACCTACCATTAAAAAAGAACTATATCACCAACAGCTACTGATCAAGTGTAGCAATGAAGTGACTTGCTGATCATTGATACATGGGTGTTTCTCAAAATGGGGGTACCCATTTGGCAGTGCGTGAGTTCACCCTGTACCCATGGTTCCTCTATCATTAACCATTGTTTTCCCTATTAAACTGTTGGTGATTATCCCCTATTATTGTTGGTTGTTATCTCCTATTGTTAACCATTAACCATTGGTTGGTTGGTGGACGTACAGCGCAGTCACCGTAGCCCCGGACACTCTCTCTGCCAGGACACCAAATGCGAAAACAGGGAAGTCAACGTGACAGAAGGACTTCAGTGACCTCACAACGGGCGCTGGTGCCACATACGTTGCCATGATTAGAGATCTGGTGGTTTCGACGTAGCCACAGGGAACCCCAAAGTTATGGTTGGTTTATTAGTAACAATGACTACTATTGGATGATTTGGAAAGTCCCCTATTTTGAGAAACTTAAAAAACATACAATATGTGTAAAAGTGATTACATCACATGATTATAGATGTGATATGATAACACATTTCATGTGATCAATAAGCTATAAGTGTATGTGAAAACATAGATGTGTTTAATAGTGTCAACAATATATCTTCAGTGCGCTTGATATGGATCGATAATATAGTTTTATCTATTTACATAGAGATTTATACTTGCCAAACATATAACTTTACATTTCATACGCAACCAACACTGTATGACTGTGGGTTTGTGACGCGGGACTGCATTCCCAAAATCAAGGTTCACAGTTTCATTTAGACCAAAAAACGATGGCGTCATTGTCTCATGTATGTGGCACTCGCACGCATGCGCAAGCGATCGCATTTACTTCCATCCCCAAAAGAATATGGGGTCCTGGGGGATTGATAATGAATAATCGCCCATACGCCGACCCTGGATGAAGCTTAAACCCTGGTTGATGAATAGGGGGTATCCCCCACGTTCGCCAACTGCTTTCCCATAAAAATTGTACTCAGTGAATCAACTTATGACTTAATCCAGGGTTCACATTCATCACCCACCTACATTTGATGGTACAAACTCCAGCTTATGCTCAAACCAATGGTGGTTGATGAGCGACCGTACCTGACACAGCAGTTCCACGCCAAATCGGTGGGCCCCAGACGTCAACAAATCCGTGGTCAAGGAATCCAGGATCAACTGAGAGCGGTGCGCTGGTGACATGCCACCCTCACTGCTGGCTGTTCCATGGAAATTCTTCAGGCGGCCATAATTGAAATAGAGTAGCTAGTAGCTCACCATAATCATAGAGTACAGGTAGTACAGTAGTACGACTCATGGCAGTAATCATTGCCACTAATTCAATGATAGCCAGAATCTATGGATGTATATACAACTAACGGCATGGCATGCACATTGCGGTGTCGAGTCGCAAGTTGATGGATGTTGCAAGCTGAAGTCATACGACAGCTGTCCAAAACGGTTCAGATTAAGCAATCAACGAAGCATTATCAAGCATTTAGTAACCATTATTAACCACCGAACTAAGTACTATCAAGCATTTAGTAACCATTATCAACCATGAAGTAACCACTAACCACTACATCACCACTAAGTAACCAGAGTTGTGAACGACAGCTGGGAAAGGGCTGATCGTGGGTGGTGCTGAGAGTGATACAGCGGTGGCTTTGGCAGGTCGTAGAAACTGATCAAAGTAAAAAATCAAGCATGACAAAAATGTATGCTTACATATTTTACCCATATATATCGGTTACAAAAACATGTACCAACTAATTGATGGTATACTTTTCAACAATGTTATTATTTAGTGTGAATTGTACTAGATTCAAAGATTGTTTAAAAGAAAATGTGCCAGAAGCTTATCTATGACATCTGGTACATGTAGTTCGGGGCCCCAATCTTTACCAGAGAGCTCGGTCGCGCCAAACTCTCACCTGTCGAGGAGGTAAACTCACCAGAGCCCATCACCCAGCATGTTGACCCTGCTGGAATGTCAAGTAGCTTGAGGTGCAAATTTGCAACCAGGAACCATCACATTCTGCAGCTTCACCATCATGAAACACAACTATCATTATTGGTTACTATCAATGTTTCACCAAATTTTGCAACCAGGAACTATCGCTGTTGTGCAGCTTTTTCACCGTGAAACACCCCCATTCAGCCACCCATTCCATCGCCCATCAACTAAGTGGACTCGGCAAATGCACAACTGGGCTTTCCCACCACCGCAGAGTCCAAGCGAGCCTTGGAACAAGGTGCCGGGACCCAATACATGCGTATGCATGGAGATACCTATGAAGGAATGTACATAGAGAGCACCATAGTATGCATATGGGGTTTCTTAAGCCATTGGGAACTCCAAAGATATGGATGGTTTATTGAACAATACAAAAAGGATGATTTGGGGATACTGCAGCACCCCCTGCTTTGAGAAACCAGCATTTATATATATATATAATATATATATATATATATTCATGCTTGTCCACGTATAGATTATAGCAAAACTGCAATTACTACTAGGGCTACCTGGGTATGAATGTGAATGTGTATGTGCATATCCTCTGGATTTGAATTCGAAGAACAGACCGCACCTGAATATGAGCTTCTGGGGGCCTCGCCCGAAAAGGTGTATATATATATATATCTTTGTGTGTACGTGTGTTTTGCTTATTTATATATTGATTGATTGTTTTAATTATCTACGTATTCATTTATTTGTCCAGCTATGTGCAGGTTTATAAAAAAAACATATATAGTTGATTTTAAGACATTCGATATATTTATATTGTATCGGGTAAATGTGTGTCATTATACCAAGTGTACATACCTAGATCCTCCGGGTGTGCAAAATTATCGCTCGAAGTTGGAATGGCTGTTTTTTTTGGCCGTTTGCAAAATTTCCGCTCTTTCACTAAAAAAACGCTCTTTTGCGTTTTGTCGGCAGTACCTCAGAAAAAACAACATCGTATTACTTGCTATTGCCTGCAGCCTGGCCACTTCCAATGGTCTAAGCGTCCAACACAAAGCAGGCAAACTACAACCATGTTGCATGCCCCATGTGGTGAAGACTATGGTGTCAGGGTCTCTCGAACATACAGCCAGCCTAATTTTACCCTTGTAAGTATTGACCAAGCAAGTTATGATAAAATATTTCAAGGAGTGCACTCTACAGCCCTGTGGGGTGTATGGGAAAGGGATTTGCAGGGCAATGCAACCTAGCTTGAACCCAACCGATAGCATTCAAGATCACAGCAAACCAACAAGCATTATAGGCTTGATCAACACAGTCAGGAACAGCCAGAGAGAGTGCACGTTGGTCTTCTATGGGTAGCATGCAGCTGCTGTAAGAACAACAGGCCATGGCTGTACAAAAATGCTGTTGCACCCCAAGCTTTCGTTTACACAAATATCTAAAATTTCATCAACACAAAAAAACGCTTTTTCGCCGGGAAAAAACGCTTTTTCGGCGGGAAAAAACGCTTTTTCAAGAATGGGTAATGCCATGATGATGTAAATATATTCTTCCTGGTGTCACTCCTTGGATTTCGATTTGGTAAAACAGTGATTGGGATACAACGTGTTGCACTCTGATCCATTATGCGTTCTTGCTTGGTGAGCATCTGCGTAAACCCTTTCTGAGCCCTTTTCAATCTAAAGAGAGCCCCTCCATTCGTAAGTCAGGACCAAGAACCAGGGACCAAATGATCTTGGATATTAAGCTATCATGATAGTGGTTATGACTGGTTATGATACCGGTTGATTGGATCTGGGTGATGATAGCAATGCAGCAAACATCTGACTACCAGTACCTGTCGCAGTGATGTTCGAGGTTTGGAATTAGCTAATGGGATAACATGGCAACGTGAGAAGAAAGATTTGCTTGTTTGAGCCTTCCGATGGAGCCAACATGACTTTCCACTGGGGTGCTGGGAAGGGAAAGGGTAAAGAACGACAAAGTTGAAACGACAAAGACCAAGAAAAACCAAAAAAGCCAAAAAACGCTCGAAAGCAAAAAAATCATGCACATCACCAAAAAAGCGATAATTCCTGAAAGAGCAATAAAAAGACAAACATTGGAAGACGCAGGTATAGTGTGTGTGCATATATGTAGCTGTATATGAATATAAAGACTGCATGTCTACAATGAGTCACTAATATTTGCCTACATATCGACTGCAACTCCACTAAACAGCAATCACCCGCAATGCAGCAGTATTCGAGCATCTAACGATAGGCAAGAATTGTCAACGACGGAAACCAACAGAATGGATCTTTACAGCCAACCAACTATTCCGGCAAAGAATTCAAGCCATTAAAATACATGTGAATAAACCAATAAAATTCAAACAATTCAATTTGAATAAACCAAAAAAATTCAAACAATTCAAGCCATCAAATGGGAGTTTCTCAAAATATGGGACCCCAAAAATGGGTGGTTTATTAATAAACAATGGTTAATATGGGATGATTTGTAGGTACCCCTATGACTTGAGAAACCATCAAATCAACGCATCTCTCCAGGATCACGCATCGTGCTGACACACCCCTCTACCCAGCCCTCAGCATCGCCAGGGCACGAAGCTCCGCACGGAGAATGAGGAGCCAAGGGAGCTGCTGTCGATCACCAGCAGAGAGGAGACCGAGCCCACGCGGACGCCTCGGAGCTGTTCAGATGATGTCATGTTTTTTTTTTAGATATGTTTGCTTAGATATCTGTTAGATGTTTTTTAGATGTTTTTTTAGATGTTTTTTTGATATTTTTTTAGATATGTTTTGGATATGTGTTTTTTAGATGTGTAAAAAAACCTGGGTGATTCCATGATGATGTCAAGGCAATGTTTTTCCTGGTGGTGAAGTTTACTGCCATGGAGAATCATGGCTGAAATGGAAATACTTTCAGGACTATAAGATCAGAGAGAAACTTCCGTGCGGCCACAGATCGATCGAAAATTGGCTTAAAATAGGCTAAGATAAGCTAAAATTGGACTAAAAATAGGCTAAACTTCGGCCAACGAAGAAACAAAATGGCTGTCAAACCATTCACAAACACCTGCGCCACGCCGTGCGGATTTCGGCCCACGGCAGCTGTGAAACGTTTCATGCCACAGCTGATGATGTAAGGGCCGCAGAGCTCATCCTGTTTGAGGCTAGCCCCAAGTAGTTCCCAAAACATCCACTTGGGCAATGTGCCAAGCCATGGGGTAGCCAATAACCCACCAGAAACTGATCCGTTTACGAGCGGAAACTGATCGTGGTTTTGGGGGCGGCATTTTTGGGTATACTCACTTGTTCGTCAACCAATTTTGCTCGTTCCAGCACCACGATGAGCGCCCTGAGATTCCACACATCCAAGCACCAACAGCGCCAAATCAGCACACATGTAGCTCTTCAAAAGAAGCAAGAAGTCAGTGTGGCCAAACCTCGATCAGATCTTGACACCACAGAAATCGTAACCACGGAATTGTCTTCATCGATTTCCACCAGTAGGCCTGGTACCATTACCATTCCATCTCTACAGCGACTGACAGACTTTCCAATCACACAGTGGTCAATCGTCACAACTTTGAATCCATCGAATCTTTATGAATGATTCTATCTTCGGCACATTTTTTTGCTTCTGACACTTCACCCGTGGAACGAACCGCACACAACGACAACCACAACGGCTACACGGCACAGCGAAATTCGCCTGCACACAGCCTCAGCTCCCGACCCCAATGCCAGCAAGACCAGGTCCAGGTGACCAGAGCTCTTCAACGACATGGAGGGTCCAAGGTGACTGGAGTCAACCAGCAACGTGGTACTTCCAAGGCGTAAAGAGCTCCTGCCCGACCAACTTCCCCAACAACAGCAGCCACGGCACGCTGTGCCAGTACCCAGCATGACCCGCCATGCTTGTTCGAAAAAATCGGAGAGGCAATCTTGCAACTCGGAGTTCTTTCGGCTATGAATTGATCATCACTTTGATGAGGAAAAAAGTCTCTGACAAACTGGGCCTTCCGTTCGGCCTTCCTGAATCTTTGATCAACTAACGGAAACGATTTTAAGGTCCAAATCTTTGAAGTCCTGAACAGGCTCATGGAATATCAATATCTTGGTTCCGTTTGCGTTCAGGCGCAGAGGTTGAGAATGAAGAAGAAATGACATGACCTCAAAATCACCCAAATACATTTTGTGAAGAAAACATTTAAAATAAACTAAGGTGGTATCCCCAACAGCAAGAGCCACTGCCCATCTCCAGCAACCGGAACCTTCCGAAACCCTCCGGAACCTTTCGGAACCTTGCCTGACATCTGCACCGGAAGCCTCCAGAACCTTCCGGAACCTTGCCTGCCAACTGTGCCGGAACTCCCCGGACCCTTCTGGAACCCTGCGGAACCTTCCGGAACCTTGCCTGGCAACTGCTCCAGAACCCCCCGGAACCTTCCGAGACCCTCCGGAACCTTTCGGAACCTTGCCTGACATCTGCACCGGAAGCCTCCAGAACCTTCCGAAACCCTCCGGAACCTTTCGGAACCTTGCCTGACATCTGCACCGGAAGCCTCCCGAACCTTCCGGAACCTTGCCTGCCAACTGCACCGGAACTCCCCGGAACCTTCTGGAAAAGTGCGGAACCTTCCGGAACCTTGCCTGGCAACTGCACCGGAACTTCCCGGAACCTCTCGGAACCTCCGGAACCTGAGCTTGGAAGCTGCACCGGCTCACACCGGAGCTTAACTGGGCTGAAGACCCCATAAGCTTACGCTCTTGGGGAAAAATACTGTTTGGATCTCCATGGCTGACGTTTCCTCATGTTTTCTCACCTGATCATTGCTACACTGTTACCAGTATCACCAGCTCCACCCATCCTGAGAAATGTCAAAGAGCCCAGCGTGGTCGCGTCGATCACCAGCAGCAAGTAGACCAGACCCAGGCGCATCAGGCCCACTGAGGACACAGCCGATCCTACTCGACTGGAGCTGCGCAGAAAAAGAGACAAGTTCACATGTGCAAAGTCGAAGACGAACATCACCAAGTCAATGCGAACAAATGATCTGACTGATGGAAGGGAACCAGCAATGCCAAAGTCAGCAACGGACGAAGCAGAACCAGCTTGTGAAAGGCTTCGAACCAACGAAGACAGGCCAGGTGTTGTAACATCCAGCACTGAGATTGAGAACACAAAACCAAGCCACACCAAGCCAACAACAAACATGGAGAAATCAACTCTAACAAGATTCCTCGGTAGTAGCAAACTTCCCGGATGACTCTGAAGGCATGCGGATGAGGAAAACCCCAGGTGCGCATAACTCCGCAGCAACAAGGGGGATCCAAGAAGCGCGTCATCGATGACCGGTAAAGAGAAAACGGAGCCAGTTCGGCTTAGTCCCGACGTTGAGGCAGCTGATTCAATTCGCAGGAATGCTTGTACCAACAGCACGAGGTCGATACTAGCACGGTCCAATACAAGCATCACGAATTCCAACCTGGCATAGCTTCTGGCTGATAAACTCGAATCCATGTGCATCATGGACAAAACTGGCGGAGAAAGGCCCAATCTGACTGTTCCTAAGACCGACATTGGCAAGGCAAGGCGCGCAGAGTGTCGCGTGAGAACTGCCGAGCCGAGATGTACAAGGTTAGGGGCTGACGTTACAAGACCCAGGCATGAAAGGCTCCTCACCGACAATGACGGGTCCAAGTGGGATGCGAACAAAACAGACGAAGAGAACACGAAGTCAGCACAGCTTAAGCCAACCAATAGCACCACAGATTCAACTTGCGCATGTTGTCGTAGCGAGAGCGAAGAGTCTAAGTTGCCAGAGTCAAATGCCAGAGCTGCAGAGTCAAACCTCGAAAAGCTACGAGCTGGCAGACTCAAACCCAGAGTCATCTTATCCACGACAGATAAAGCGAACACGCTGCCCGAGCGCAAACTCCCAACGACTGAAGGCAAGAAATCACACCAAACAAAGCTTCTGACGAACAACAGCAAGCCCAGGTGCGACATATCATACACTGAAGGTAGCAAACCAAGCCAGCCAGAACTTTGAGCAAAAAACGGTAAATCTACAGACGCTGCACCCAAAGGCAGCAGAAAAAGCTCGATACATGCCACACCCAGCACCAACGATGGTAGACCCACACGTGAGTGGCTTCGTAGCAATGGGGAGAAGTCAATGTAGCAATTGTCATAAGCTGACAACACAAAGCCAAGCCAAGCAGATGATCTGAGAAACGTCGTGGACCCCAGAGTCGAGAAACCCCACGCTGAAGGTGCTGAATCCGTTCACGCAAAACTTCGAAGCAGTGGAGAGGGGTCCATGGTTGCAGCATCAATCACAAAGGGCGAGAAAACGAATCCTGCTCGTGACAAGCCAACTGTTGATACAGTTGACTCAAGATGCCCGAAACTTCGAAGCAAGATCGACAAATCAATATGAGCAGAGTCAACTGCCAATGGAGCAGAGTCCATTTGCAAAAGGCTCCGGAGAAATGAGAGAAAGTCAAGACTTACCTCGCCTAAAATGGACATCAGCAAGTCCAATCTGGATGTACCCGGGACAGACAGGCTAGGTGCTGATCGCACAAACGAACGTATCAGCGCTGAGAAATCAGGATGCTCAAAGTCAAAAAGAAACGCACTGGATCCCATGCATGCGTGGCTCCTGGCTAACAAAAGAGAGCCTAAGTGGACGTTGTCAATCACCGAGATGCAGAAGGCAAAACCCGATCGCATGAGCCCAAACAACGACGTTGAGAGGTCAAGCCAGGCGTGCTGCTGCAGCGACGACAGGCTGCCGGTATGAGCAAAGTCCAAGACTGGTGCAACAAAGTCCAGTTGCGCATAGCTTCGCACAGGTGACAGGCTGCCGAAAGTTGTGACATCGACTACTGGCAGGAAGGAGATCGAGTCTGAACGAGACAATCCAACGACCAAGGGTGCCGAGTCAGTTCGTGCAGAGTGTCTCAAGAATGTCAGAAAGCCCATGTGAGAAAAGTCGACAACCGGAAGGACTGATTCGCAACAGGCCGTAGATCTGGTCGATGCCAGGGATCCAAGAAAACTGCCGCCAAGAGCTGGTAGGGAACTTTCTAGACATGAAATGCCGCTAACAGAAGGACTTGAAGCCGAACGTGCAAACTGCTTCAAAGGCACTGGTGACTCCAGATGAGCAAAAGAAAAGACCAATGCAGCCAGGCCAAGTCTTGCGTAGCTATGCACCGACAACGCAGACCCCAAGTGACCAGGGTCCACAGCGAAAAGCGCAGACTCCACACGAACAAGGCTTCGCACAAGGAGGCTAGGGCCTAAGGTGGTACAGTCTATAACGGAGAGAAAGAAGACAAAGTCTACTCGTGCAATGCCAACTGTCAGTGCTGCAAGTTCGATCCGAGCGGAAGCCTTCACCAACGGCAATAGGCCAACATGAGTGAAATCGAGCAACAAAACCACAGGCCCTGAACGTGCGGAAGATCTTGCAAAGAAGGAAGACTCTATTGCAGCACCGCCCAATACAAGCAGAGAGGGATCAAGGCAACTAACACCAACCAAGGAAACGAAAGAGCCTGCCTTGCTAAGTTGATGCAAAGGTGATGAAGAGCCCGTTAGGCCGTCACAAAATACCAATGCTATGAAGCCGAGCCGGGAGGAGCTATGGACTGACATGGTAGGGTCAAACGTAATGAGGTCTGCAACCAGCGTTGCCAGCCCTATCTTGGCGAAGCTGCGGATAGATGCAAATGGTCCCATTGTGGTCATGTCAACCACAGACAAAGAGAACACAAAGCCCACACACATCAAGCCGGCTACCAGCATCGACAAGTCTGCGTGTAAAAGGCTGTGTAAGGATAGGGAAGAACCCAGCCAACCCTCATTCAGGACCGAAGCAGCACTGCCCATATGAGCATACGACCGTGCAAACGAGGAGAACTCGATATGCGCAAGTTCAAACGCAGGGAGAGCCAAGTCCGACCTCGCCATGCTACGAACAGAAAGGGAAAAGCCTGCAATACCAAAGTCTACAGCCAATGAAACAAATTCCAGGCGTGCAAACGACCGCACAGAAAACAGAGAGCCAGCGTGAGCTGCATCCAAGATAAACATGGAGAACTCTGATCTGGCGCATCCACAAACAAAGGCTGCCAATCCGAGTCTGGCAGAGCTTCGCAGCAACACCAGGCTACCTGCGTGACTGGAGTCAGGTACTGACGAACACAGGTCCAATCGAGCATGACTGTGCACAAGCGGCGACGACTCAAGCCACCCTGCGTCCAGCGACAACACTTGCGGTTCCAGTCTCACCGTACCAAAGACCGAAGCGGCAAGGCCAGCGCGTCCAGAACTTTGTGAGGAAAGCGGCAAGTCCAAATGGCCAAATCTCAAGACAGGAAGCAAGAGCTCCATTTTCGAAAAGGACCTCGCAAAAACCAAAAAGCCCAAAAGGATATGGCCAAGCAAAAAAGGAGCTGATCCAAGCCTTGTGGACCCACATGCCGGCATCAAGAAAGCCAGTTGGCCATAGTGCCTTGTGAACGCGGAAGAGCCAAGGTTCGAAGAATCCGCTGCCAAGAGCGTACTGTCCAGCTGTGCAGAACTCCGCACGGGCATTGGAAAGTCAATAGCACCAGCACCTGACGCAAACAAAGAAAGGCCCAGCCAAGCTGTGCCAAAAACCAAGGGTGAACTGCCCACACAAGCCAGGCCTCGCAGAGGTGAAAACGAGCCAACATGACAAAAGTACAAAACCGATGGAGCGCTGCCAAGTCATGCAATGGACCTTGCGAAAAAGCTGAAGTCCATATTAGCACAATCCACCATCAAAAGTGGACAGCCAAAACGAGCATTCCCCAAGAGCAACAGCAACAGATCAAGGCACGAAGCGCTGCGTGGAGGAAGTAAGAGTCCCAGGTGCAAAGGGTCCAGGGCCAATGGCACAGAGTCTGGGTGCCCATGGCTTCTCAGAAAAAACGAGGAGCCCATGGTCACATCACCAAGCACTGACATCGATAACTCTAGGCATGCTGCACCCAAGGCTGATGGTGAGAGTTCACCACAAATGGGGCTCCGCACCAAAAGCACTGGCCCAGTGTGGAGAGAATCAAACACTGACATAGAAAATTCAAACCAAGCAGAACTTCTGGCAAATGTCAAGAGCCCGAAGTGCACATAGCCCATGACTGAAATGCTGCTTGGCCCGGAACTGAACTTGCCAAAGGCCAACAACGAAAAGCCGGTGCAAAGATGGGTTTGAAGTAGCATCAAAAAACCCATCTTGACAAAGTCAGAAACCAACAACAAAAGCCCCATGCATACAGGAGATCGCACCAACAACAAAGACTCCAAGTGAGCGAAGTCCAGCACAGGAAACGGTGGCTCAAGCTGAGACTTTCCTGGTGTTAAAGATGCCGGGCCACTTCTGCAAAATTGTTGCAACAGCAAAGATGGTTCAAGAAGTAAAAGGTCCAAGACAAGCAGTGAAAAACCAAAACGAGCAAGAGATCGCAGGGATGGGCAACTATCAAGGTGGGTATCATCAATCACAAGCAGCGGGAAGACTGGTTCTGCGCACGTCAATCCAGTCGCAAATAGGGCGCTGCCAGCTCTGCAGAAAGATCGCATTGGGACCGGTGGACCCATAGTCAAAAAGTCAAGGGCTGAAACGACGGACGCCAAGCAACCATGACTATGTAAGAAGAAAGTTAAGTCAAGATGTGTCGCACTCGAGGCCAGAAGCAGAGAGCCAATACAAAGTGTACTCATCACCGGCAACAACGGATTCATATGGCCGGAGCTGCGCAAGGGAGGGGGAAAGCCTAGATGAAAAAAGTCCAGGACCAACACCGCGAAGTCCACCCGTGCAGGTGATTGGAGCAAAGATGAGAATTCCATGTGCAAAAGGTCCAGTGCAAATATCACAAGCCCTGACCGTGACACGCTGCATACGAAGAGCGGCAGGTTCAGTCGGCTAGAGCTACGCACTAACAAAAGCGAGCCTAAGTGAAAAAAGTCCAAGACCGGTAGCGGAAAGCCGCAGCGGACAGAAGATTGGACCAACATAAAGAGTTCAAGGTGTGTAGCAGCTATGACAGAAAGACTGAAGACTGAGCCTGTGCGAGTCAATCCAGAGGCGGATGCAATGGGGCCCAATTGTGCAAGAGATCGCAGGAACAAGGTCGGGTCCCCTGCAGCAAGATCCAACACAGACATCGCAAAGCCTGGACATGAGGAACTTTGGAGTAAAGATAACGGACCTGCGTGCAAGGAGCCAACCATCAACAGACTGGATTCGAGACGCGCACATCCAGAAACCGAAGACAGAGGCCCTAATTTGGCACAACTTCGAATGAACGGCACAAAGTCCGTGTGAAGAAAGTCGAGGACAAACACCAAAAAATCTGCACGCCCAGAGGACTGCAATGAGATCGAGAGGTCCGTGTGAAGAAAGTCCAGCACTAGGGAACAGAATCCAAATCTCACCTGACTGGAAGCAAACACGGGTGACTCACATCGTGCCATGGACCGAAGGGAAGTCGATGGTTCCAAGTTGTTGAAGTCCCAAACTGACAACACCGGCCCTGGTTTGACAAAGGATCGTATCAACACAGCAGATCCGAGGCTGCTTCCATCTAGCAGAAAAGGGAAAGAACCTGGTCGAACCATCCCCATGACACTGAGAGCCAAACCAAACATGGCAGAGGATCTCAGGAGTGACATCGGCTCAGGATGGGTGAAGTCCGGAGCGGGAAGGGCAAATCCCATGCGAGAGAAGCTGTGCAATGACATGAGAGATCCCAAATGTGTAGCGGCAATGACTGGGAGAGAGGATACCAGCTCAGTACGAGTCAAGCCCGCCACCGGCACCATGAAATCTGATCTGGAGTGGGCTTGCATGGATGCAGATGGTCCCAATAGCGAAAAGTCAAATGCTGAAGACCCAAAGCCTAAGCAACCGAAGCTGTGCACGAACAGCAAAAAGCCAGTGTGGACGAAATTCAAAACCAAAGCTACTGGGCCCAGTCTGGAAAAGCTTCGGACGGACGGCAAGGAGCCCAGATGACTACTGTCAATGACTGGCAGGAAGAACACTGGCCCAACGCGGGTCAAGCCAGAGACTAGCACAGTCGGGCCCAGCTTTCCAAAGCTCTTCAAGGAAAGGAACAAGCCGACGAGGGCAAGATCGAGAGCAAACAAGGCCAGTCCCAAGCGAGTCGTACTTCGTACAAACAGCAAAGGCCCAAGGTGTGTTTCAGCAGTTACTGGTGGAGGGAAAACAGGTCCAAGACAGGACAGTCCAAAAACCGAAACAATCGAATCAGGCTGCACAAGGGACCGCGATGACATACTGGAGCCAGCATGACCAGAATCCAGGACTGACGGTGCCAGACCGGTGCAAGCGTAACTCCTGGTTGGCAATGACAGGCCCATGATGGCATAGTCCGACGCCAACAGCAACAGGTCAAGGCAGGACATGCCAGTGAGTAAAGAGGAGCTGTCTGGACAAGCGAGTTGTCGTAGAGATAATTGGAGTTCAATACATGCAGGGTCCGACACAGACATAACAAAGTCAACTCGTGCAGAAGAGCGAACAAACAACGACAATTCTGAGGTTGTGGCATATAGAACAGGCAGAGAGAAGACCAAACCTGCTCTAGCAAGTCCAGCCGCCGGTGCAGCGAAGCCTACGCAACCAGGACCGCGCAAGGATGAAGAGAGGCCAGGGTGAAGGAGGTCCGGGGCCAACAGCACTGAGCCTAGACAAGCAGAACTCTTCAGAGGAGACAGCGAGCCAAGGTGAGAACTATCCAGTGCTGGTATCGGCAGTCCAAGTCTCACTGTGCTCGAGGCCGAAGATGTAAGGTCTATCCATGCCATGGATCTCAGTGGCAAAGACAAGCTTAGATGTACGAAGTCAAAGGCCAGCAGAAGGCTACCAAGTCTCGTGGAGCTGCGTGCAGAAAAGGAGGAATCGGGATGGCTGCAGGCAATCACTGATAGCAAGGAGACGAAGCCAATGCACGTCAAGCCGGTCACCAACACCATAAGTTCAAGTCACGCATGGCTTTGCAACGACATAAAGCTGTCCAAGGCCATAAAATCCAAGGCCGACGACGGGAGACCGAGTTAGCTAGGGCTTTGCACCAGAGGCAACAAGTCAAGATGACTATTGTCAATCACTAGCAGGGAGAAAACGGAGCCTGCACAAGACAGGCCAGAGACGGACGTGGCAAATCCCACTTGCACGACGTTTCTCAGCAGCGCCAATGAGCCTGGGTGGAGAAGATCGAACGCAAACGGCGATGAATCGACTCGGCCGAAACTTCGGAGGAGGAAAGGGGATCCCACGTGAAGCGCAGCCACGACCGATGGGAAGAATCCCAGTCGCGCCACAGCTAACACAGAAAGTGGCAAGTTTGATCGTCCAGAACCTTAGCCGGGATGGGAAAGGATGGGAAGGTGGCTTGTGGGAGCCCTCTCTGTGAAATCCGCTTGGCACAATAAGAGGGAATCCCTATCCATTTGGTTAATGTTTCTTCGCCATCAACATCACTGGGAACACTAGGAATTCGGGGCTTACCGTCAGAATCATCACTGAAACTTAAGGTTTCCTTACAGCCAGTCAGAATTCATTGCGAAAAACAGGAAAAAGTTCAGCTTCGTGACACCAGCACATTTCTACTTAACTTGGCTGTTCAGCTTTGATCTCTCTCAGCTTCCCTGGAAACCAGGTTGGGCCCAAGAAAATCCCCTCCCTTGGGTCTCCCTGCTGCGCGACAATGTTGGCAAGCCCAGATGAAGGAAATCCAGGGTCAACGGAGCAAGCTCAGCGCGACTAAAGCTTTGCGCTGGAAACGGAAGACCAAGGCTTGTGGTATCAATCACCTCGGTATGCAGGGATCAAGACTTGGGGATCCAAAGATTTGGGGATTTTTTATTTAAAAAAGAATGGGAAATTGCATTCTTTAAAAAATCCAGGAACCTCCAACTTATGGATGGTGTAAAACCTACAAATGGTGAATCAACCAGATGATGTCTCAAGTTGCATTCAAGTGACGATCTGTGGCAAACCGAGTATATGGATCATACACTACTTTCCCAATTGGTGGTTTCTCAAAATGCAGGACCCCCCAATCATCCGATACTAATGATTTCTAGTAATAAACCAACCATTTTTTGGTAAAAAAACATCATTTTTACCTAAACCAACCATTCTTTGGGATCCCCAAGTCCTGGCTCGGTCGAACGGCCATCGCTGAGTTTCCAGGCCAAGAGTGAGAAGACGGAGTCTACGCAGGCCAAGCCGAACCTCAGCGCAGCAATGAAGCGAGGCGGCTCGTTACCATTTGGTGAAAGGGCACTCCTGGTAGCTCCGTATGAAAGGCCCTTGAAAAGGCTAGCACTACCCCGAGCTCCCGAATCGCTCCCTCCCAACCACCAGCCAGTTCAGGATATCAGTTCATGACATTGGTTCAAGGATATGCATACATGCAAGGGTTTATAGATAAACCATACTTGCTACTCATCGATTGTAGTAAGATTACCCTCGTTCGAGCACTCCTGGTATTCCAGGAATTCTCCCCCAATCCTCATCGAAATTCTCCAAAAGAATCATAGTAGATCAGTTATAACGACCATGGATTGGTGGTGATTTACCATCGATCGAATGTTCTGCTAGGTCTTTCACAGCAACCAGAAGGGCGTCCCATTCATAGGACCACCACCTTCAACTGAGGTTCCGGACAGTGGTGTGACCAGGCCAATGCACACGTGGTTTCTGACCAAGGGGGAAAATCCCAGGTGAAAAAGGTCCAACACCGACAACACCAGTTCTGATTGAGCAAAACTGTGCGGAAAGGACGAAGATCCCGGCGATGTATCGTCAGTCACCAGCAGAGCGAAGACAAAGTCAGTACGCGTCAGGCCCAGGACTGAAACAATACTGTCCAAGTGGCTAAGACTTCTTGACAGAAGAACGGAGCCCAGGTGAAAGAAATCCAGCAGCAGCATCGGGGGCCCGAGTCTTGAGTGAGATTGGATCAAAATCAAGAACTCCGAATGAGAAAGTTCCACTGCAGAAAGAGCTGATTCGAGACAGGCGTGACTTTGAAGCAACAGGAAAGAGCCAAGGTGTGTGTCGTCGATCACTAAGAGGGAGAAGACAAAGCCTGTTCAGGACAGGCCGAAGGTCGGCGTTACCAAACCCACCCGGAGGAAGTCATGCAACGATAGCGGGGATTCGGCCTCTTGAGAGTCCAAGAGCAACACAACTGGCCCAAATCGCGCAAAGGATCGGGCAAGAAGCGCTGAACCTGGCTTAGCACCGTCCAAGGCCGACACTGCAGAATCTGTTCAACCCAGGCCAAACGGAAAAGACAACAAGTCCAAGTGGCTGTGACATCGCATGAAGACAGGGAAGTCCATTGACTCGTAATCGAAAAGAAATGCAGCCAAGTCTGAGCAAGCGTGGCTATGCATCGAAAGCAAAGATCCCAAGTTTGTCGAAGCGGTCACCGGCAGAGAGAAGACCAAACCCACTCTGCTTAGGCCTGGGGTAGACACCGTAGAGCCCAGATGAGTGGAGGATCTGAGCAACGCCAAGAATTCCACGTGCATGAGATCCGATGCTGATGAAACGAAGCCAAGTTGGCTAAGGCTTCGAGCGAAAAACGAAGATCCACAGATCCCAAAGTCGACGACTGATGAGGCACTGCCCAGGTGGCAGGGACTTCGAGCGAACATGGTCAAACCCATATGAACAGAATCAGGAATTAACATAGAGAAGTCTGGCCGTGCGAGACTATGGAGAAGCAGTAAGAGTTCAAGCTCCACGGTGTCAATCACAGGTGAAGAGAACACGAAACCAGTTCTTGTCAAGCCAAAGACAGGTGGTATGGAACCAGGACATGCCATTGACCTCGGAAACATTGATGACTCAGAGTGCGAGCGGTCGAAGGCTGACGATATCGGATCGAGGCAACCCAAGCTTCTTGCAAAAATCAAGAGATCAACCAGAAGCTTGTCCGACACCGACAGCAGGAGTCCTACCTTGACACATCCAAATGCTAAGAAGGTTGATTCCACGCAAGCCCATGCACGTGATGGCATCAGAAGTTCCAGGTGATTGGAATCCAAGACTGGAGCTGCGGAGTCAAGACATGCAAAGGATTGCAGCAAGAGAGGCAATCCCAAATGAAAAGGGTCCAGAACGGGCAGCGACGATTCCGTTCTGCTGACACCAAAGACCAGTAGCACCAGCTCAGGTCTTGCCATATTGCGCAGAAAAAACGACAAGTCGAATTGGGCAAAGTCCAAAACTGGCAGAGGGCTTCCCAGGCAAGCATGGCTTCGAGTCGACATGAAGAATCCTAGGGTAGTCGCGTCAATGACTAAGGGTGAGAAGACGGAGCCCACCCAGCTGAGGCCGAAAATGGATGCAGCAAAACCAAATTGTGCAAAAGATCTCAGAAACTGCAAGAAGCCTAGGTGGGAAAAGTCCAACACCAAAGGCGCAAATCCCAGGTGCGCATAAGATCTGATCAAAGGCGGAAAGCCGACATAGACTCCGTCCAAGGCAAACAGAAACGACGCAAAGCATGTGCAACCAACCAGAAACAACGCAGAGTCCAACCAAGCGAAACTTCGTACGAACATCAGCGGTTCCAGGTGGCTAGAGTCCAAAACTGGAAGCGGCAGCTCGAGACAACCAAGTCCAAAGAGGAACAAAATGCTGCCGAGGCGTCCCATGCTACGAAGTGAAGACAACAAGTCAAGATGATCAAAGTCCAGGACTGACAGACAGCTGTCGATGTGGACGGGGCTCTTTATCGAAGGGACTGGTTCAAGATTCACCCTATCAAGAACCGACATGTAAAGTTCGAAGCAACTGAGACCGAAGGATGAAATTGGGAAGTCAAGGTGTCCAGGGCTCCTGGCAAACAACAGGAAACCCAAATGAAGGAAGTCCAGCGCTGATAGCGTTGGGCCAAGTCGCGCGAAGCTTTTCGCTGAAGGTGCGAAGTCCGAGTGAAGAGGGTCAAGCACCAGCATATTGAACTCAAGGCAAGCACTTCCCCACACGAACGACGCGAATCCAAGTTGGGCGTGACTTCTGAGGAGCACGGGCGGTTCAATGTGTGAAAAATCATAGGCCGACGAGGAAAGGCCGCATCATGCATGGGATTGCGTTGACAACATCAAACCTCCGTGCACAAGGTCCAAGGTTGAAAGGAAGAATCCGGGACAAGCAAGGCTGTGAAGTGGCGAGGGAAGTTCAAGATGCGCAGGGTCCAGCACCAACAGAAAGGAGCCAAGACATTCTTGTCCAGAGATCGGAAACAAGAATCCAAGCCTTGTGTAACTTCGAATTGGAAGGCTTGACTCCAAGTGAAAAAGATCCAAAACCAACAGTGGTGAGCCAGGACAAACGAAGCTTTGGACTGGAGGTGTTGATCCCGACGTCACCCAGTCCGAGACCAATAAAAAAGGGCCAAACCTCACCCTGCTCAGGACTGAGAGGTTCTCGTTTGCAAAGCCATTTGGGAATCAAATGTCGCCAAAGACCAACAACATCAAACCCATCCTCACGAAGCCTTGCACAAACAGAGACAAGGCCAAATGAGCGAAGTCAAGTGTTGAGGAAGGGAAGCCGAAGCAAGCATAGCTGCGGATTGGTGGCAAAAAACCCATGGCTGTACAATCTAGAGTGGACAAAATCAGGTCCATGTTAGACTGGCTGGAAACGAACAAGACCAAATCAAGTCAACTGAAGGAATGCAGCAACAAAAACAGCTCTGGATGGCAGTTGTCAAAAGCCAACACGAAAAATCCGAATCTTCCCAGTCCCCAAGCCAAAAAGCTGAAGCCGGAACGAGCAAAGGATTGCAACAAGAAGGACGGGCCGAGCCTCAAATAGTCCAGGACTGAGCAAGCAAAGTCGAGGCGCACAGGAGATCTCACCAAAGGCATGCTTCCCAACTGCATGAGGTCGAGCACCAGCATGCATGGATCAAAGCGAGCCATGCCACACACAAGTAGCAACAAGCCATGGCATCCGAAGACCCGAACCAACATAGGGAAGCCTAGGTACAGGAAGTCCAAAGCTGGCATAGCGGATCCAAAGCAGCAGAGACTTTGTGCAAAAATCAGCAGGTCGGGGTGTACGAGTTCCAACACGAAGAGGGCAAAACCTGGACAAGCACAGCTCCGCGCGGAAGGCAACGGTTCCAGGTGGGAGAAATCCAAAACTGACAGAGGAAACCCCGGCTTTGACATGGACATGACAGATGGAACGAAGCCAAGGTAGGCAGGACTGTGCAGCGACAGCAAGCTTTCAGGGTGTTGGTGATCTGAGGTTGGCAGGAGAGAGCCCAGGCGAGCAAAGCTTCTGGCAAGCAGCAAGGAGCCCGGCTCAGTGTGATCCAAAGTCAACACAGTGGATCCAAAGCAGGTCTCACCTTAGAAACAGCTGGGGCCCTGCGGGCTTTCCCTCCCCATTTTCCTAGGATTTTTCTGCTTTTGGGTCTGCTACAACGGAAGGAGATCAAAAAGTAGATCCTCTGCCCATGTTGGCACATGAGATTCCCAGCTATAAAGTAATTCAAGGTGAATATGCATCAGCCTAGTAGCAATATTTAGCAACGAAAATGCTGACACCAACTATATCCTACTACCACGAGACCCCAAAACCCTAATTTTGCATGTTGTAACCCATATTTTGGAGGGTAAAAACCTACCTTTTGTAGGGGCACAACTGGGGGCTCCTGGTAACTACCCCCTCTCGAAATTGGCTTCCAACGCAGTTCCTTTCAGCAAGCCAGGTGGCCAAAAGCAGGAGATGCTGAGTCGGATGTCGCAGAACTTCTCACCGATGTCATTGAGTCATAGCAGGCCGTGCCCATGACAAGGGCTAAAGAGCCACACCTGTCGCCCAGAAGCTGGGAAAACAAAGTGGAAAATCTCAGATGTTTTGATGATCAATTCATGTATTCTTTGTGGAAGTTTCACAAACTTGTTTCGTGTTTTGTTTCGTGTTTTTCAAGGAATCTTCAAATCATATGCTAATTACTTCTCGCAAAGAATGCATTTCTAATGGTGAACAACGAATGGTTAATAACCATGAGAAAACCACTGGTTGACAATGGTGAATACGCTGGATATAACCACCTCTGGTCGACAAATTGTCCCGAATTGAAAGGCGATGATCATTTCCTTATCTAATGTTCTCCAGGATGGATGTATATACTATATTGATATTGAAATATGGATACATGCCGTATCATGTCATCACCCGCATTTCGCAGACTGATACTACTCTCCAATCAATCATGCTAATATCAAAGTGCTTGGTGGTTGAAGCACCCCATGAAAAGTATGCGCAAGTCAACCAACTATTTGTGAAGAATGATTAGGGAAAATAACAAAATGTGAATCAAACCACCAACCAGTAGTTGCTTAATCATTATTGGTGGTTATTGTCCCCTATGATTAACCACCATTCATGGTTATAACCCACTATTAACCATAGTTAACCACTACAAAACCCCTATAAACCATGATGGTTGCAACCATCAATGATTAACCTGTCATTCATGGTTGTAACCCTATAAACCCCCAACCAGTTGGGAACTCATAATTCTCATGGCTGGACATTCCTTGGGGACACCACCTCAGCCTGGGGGCAGCTACTTAGAAAGCAGGCGCCGCGCCTGATGAAACTGCGCAACAGAGACGTAGGTCCAAGGTGTGAGAGGTCCAGTGCTGACGAAGCAGAACCCAAACACAGCACACTTCGCACGGAAATTGCCAAGTCCAAAATGGCTTTGTCCAAAATTGACATAGAAAAGCCTAGCCAAACAGTGCTGAAGATCGGGAATGTCGATCCCAATTGACTGGCGCTTCGAAGAAACGCCGACAAGCCCACATGAGTAAGATCAGGGATGGGCAAGACAGGCTCTAATCGCGTAAAGCTCCTGATAGAAATTGGCAGGTCATAGTGGGCCGCATCCAAGAGAAACAGAGTGAAGTCCAGCCGGCTCACCGAGAGCAGCAAAAACGGGAATCCCATGTGCCCAAGACTTTGAAGCAACATCGACAAGTCAAGGTGGGTGAGATCCAGGGTGGGCAGTGGAAATTCGGGACATGCCATGCTTTGAAGCAACGGGGAGAATCCAAGGTGGAAAGGGTCCAACACCGGTAGTGAAAAGCCCAGCCGTGCCACTCCCCAGACCAACATCACCAAACCCGAAAGACCAGAGGATCTTGGCAACAGCAGTGATTCTGGATGCACGAGATCAAGTATCGGCGGCGAAAGGTCTGACTTGCCCAGGCTTCTAAGCAGCACGATGGACTCCATGTGGCTGAGGTCCAGGATGGATGCAACAGGTCCAAGTCTCGAGTGGCTATGCAACAGCAAAGAAGAACCTGGATACAGAAAGTCCAACACAGAAGCCGCAAAATCTACGTACCCAAGACTTTGAACCAAAATGGAGAATCCTGAGTGGAGAAAGTCAAGGGCAAACAAAACAGAACCGAATCAAGCAAAACTTCGCACAAACGACAGCAGTCCCAAGTGCGTGTCATCAGTCACCAACAGCAGG
>VSDK01013331.1:186367-210883 GCA_009767595.1 Symbiodinium kawagutii
ATACAAATCCTGAACAAGACAGGCCGAAGATCAACATTGCAAATTCGCAGCAAGCAAATGATCTCACGAAAAGGGAAAGGCCTAAATGAAAGAAATCCAACGCCGGGAGTGACAATTCCAGGCACACGCGACTATGAACCAACAAGGACAGGCCAGAGTGCGAAGAGTCCAACGCCAAGGACAAAGAGTCCGTCCTGGCCATGCCTACTGTTGAAGCTGCAGGACCAGCTCTTGCGAAGCTTCTTGGGAACGTAGGGGATCCCACATGAGAATGATCAAGGACAAACAAGAGAAATCCCGAGCGTGAATGGCTTCTGACTGGCAGCAGCAAGCCCAGATGCGCAAAGTCCAGTACTGATGGCACAGATTCTGCTTGAGAAACGCTTCTTGCCAAAAGAAAAGATCCCAGCAATGCATATTCAAGAGTAAATACCGAAGAACCAAGTCTGCTCAAGCCAAAAATCAAAAACAGGAGTCCCAAACATCCAAGGCTGTGCAGTGGCATGGATAGGCCCAAGTGGAGGAAGTCCAACAGCGACACCGAGAAGCCAAAGCATACAGGTGAGCGCACCAATGGTGAGGGACCTGAGTGTGAAAGGTCCAGCGCTGGCATCACAAAACCTGGATGTGCCGAGCTTCTAAGGGGCATGAAAGAGCCTGGGTGGGCATAGTCCAAAGTGAAGGGTGTCGAATCCAAGCATGCTAAGCCACAAATCAACATCGCCAGGCCGAAAGCTGAAAAGGAGTGTGAGAACAACAGGAAGTCAAGGTGTAAGAAATCTAAAGTTGACACCACAGAGTCGACCCTTGCAAGGCTTTGTGGCGAGATTGATGGCTCCAAATGCAAGGAGTCTAGGGCAAACAAGACCAGCTCCAAGCAGGCACTACTTTGAAGGAAGGGCGACAAACCGGGATGAAAAAAGTCTAGGGCAGGCAACAGGAGTCCCATTCAGACAACACCAGAAACCAACAGTGCAAGGTCGGAACCTAAGTAGCTGCGAATCGACAAACTGAGTCCAAGGTGGAAAAGATCTAAAACTGGCACGGCCAGCTCGAAGTGGGCAGGAGACCGAATCAACGGTAAGGATCCCAGGTGAACGTTGTCAATCACTGGCAGGAAGAAGACGGATCCCAAGCAGGTCAAACCAGTCACGGAGGCAGTGAAGCCGACCTTCACAGAAGATCTCATCAGCAGTGAGAATCCGCAATGGACAAAGTCCAGAATAAACATTGGAAAGTCGAGTTAGCTGAAGCTTTGCAGTGAAGGGAACAGTTCGAGATGGGCGGAATCTGCAACGGACAGCAGCGAATCTGAGCATGCACAGCTAAAGACAGAAAAGGAGGAGTCCACTAAGCCAGAACTTTTTAAGAGCATCAATAGCCCCAGATGCATGAAATCCAAAACCAAACACGTAGAACCTGAGTGACTAGAGCTCTTCACCGACGTCAATGGTTCCACAACGGCATGATCCAAGACCAGAAGCAGCAAGTCAGACCATGCCAGGCCAAAGAGCAAAAAGGCCGAGCCAAACGTGGCGAGGCTTCGAACTGACAAGCATGAACCATATCAGCCCCATCCATATGCCAGAGGGGTCGAGCCCGCACACATCAGAGCTTGGAGAAAAGATGGAGAGTCGGGATGCAAAAAGTCCAAAATCGACGCTGCAGAGTCCAATCACGCAAAGCTTCTTGTCAGCATTGGCAATCCCAAATGGAAAAAGTCTGAGGCTGACAGGAAAGGATCGAATCGCACCATGCTTTGCACGAACAAAAACAGGCCAAGATGCACCGCATCTGCGGCAAACGGAGTGGGTTCCATACGACTTATTCCAAAGATGGAAGACGCAAAGTCCATCCCACCAAGTGATCTCAAAAACAGCAGGAAACCCAGGTGCAGAGAATCCAAGATCAACGAAACGGATTCGAGACATACCATGCTGCGAACTGAGAGCAACAAGCCTATGTGAACAAGATCCACAACCAGGAGCGAAAGACCGAATCTGGCTAATCCAAATGCCAACGTCGCAGAATCCATAGCGCCAAAGGAGTGGGGTGATGAACTCAACCCTAAGTGCATGAAATCCAGGACAGGAAGCACCAAGCCCATGTAGACGGAACTTCGGATCAAAATCGCTGAGCCCACCAATGCATAATCCAAGACCAGAGTAAGGAAATCAAATCACAACTGGCCATATGCGAAAACAAAAAAGTCCATTCAGCCATAGGATTGTGAGGGTAAGGTAGAGTCATATTCCACAAGCTTCAGAATCAACGAGGCGAGTCCCGATCACAAGGAGCTTTGAAGAAATGCTGTGAGTTCGAAGTGCACCGCGTCGGGGGCAAACAAACTTGAGTCCATTCGAGTAGCTGACCACACAGAAAGGGTCAAACCGAGACAGCCCGTTGATCTGGTTGACAAGGACAAACCCAGATGTAAAAGGTCAAGCGTAAACACAACAAATTCAGGACGAACAAAACTTCGCATCGGAGGCGAAAGTTCTATATGCGCAAACTCAGGTAGGGGCATAGGTGGTTCGAGGCGAGTACGGCTTCTAAACAGCACGATGAATTCTGCATGAATCATGTCGAGTGATAACACCACCAAGTCTGTTCAAGCAAGGCTGTGCAGCAATGTTGGAAATCCTAAATGAGTAAAGTCCAAGACCAAAAGGCAGAGTTCAAGATGCGAAAGGGATCGTACTGACAACGAAAGACCTAAGTGTGTGAGATCCAGGGCCAATAACCCCAGCCCCAGCCGCGCAACAGATCGTGCAGAAGGCAGAGGCTCTGGATGAACGAAGTCAAGACTCAACGTGGAAAGACCAAGCCGCACTGAGCTTCGCACCAACGAGCTTGATTCAAGAGTGGCAAAATCCAATGTGAAGAACGATGAGTCCATTCTTGACACCTTCAAGATTGGCATAGCAGAACCAAAACGACTCATGGATCGGACAAACGTAGTGAAGCCCGAGTGGAAGAAGTCAAAGGTCAACAGCAAGCTGCCTGCGGGACGCCAACCAGGCCCAGCTCTTACTTTTGGTCAGGAACATGGGGTATCCCTCAACGCCTGGTGGCTGAACTCGATCCCTTGCTAAAAGTCTAACAGCTTTAGTGGTTATATGGTAAATCAATCATATAACAAAAAAAGCTAAAAAGCTAAGTTCATAGCTGTAGTCCACCCAGTCAATTGTAATGTATGTAACTGTTCATTGGTAACCCACAGATATGGGCCTTCATCCTGGCCATGGGCCTTCGCCCAAAGGCATTTCTTTCGCAAAACTTTGGGGAACCCCGTGTTGAACTTTCGCGGGGGTTCGATCTTGTCTTTGCACGCATGTTCGAAGAAAGAATGTCAGCCATGAATAACAGTACATTCGCGGCTTGCAATCAGATTGCAAATTAGCACAAGGTGGGGCCCCCTAGCTATAAGTTGGTGAATAAGCAATTTAACTACATCTAAATCTACCATAACTGCTAATGACCCAGTTATAAACCTAACTCAGAGAAGCATTGGGGGCCCCACCTTGTAATGGTTCTGTCGTTGGTCATCCCAGGATCTCCCCCAGTTGCGCGACTGCGAAGAAAAATCAAGCATCTGTGATGGCAAGGAAACCATCGATCTTGTCCCCAGAACAGATGTGCACATGCCCAGGATGCATTTTGAAGCTCCTACAAGACCCAGCTCCATCCAGCCCCGGTTGGAACATAGCTGACCTAGCTGAGCAGGGCTTTGCGATGACAAGACAGGTTCAGGATGGGCGTGATCCAACAGAAACCTGGGTGGCGCGGGCATCCAAATAGAGAACAAGTCTGCAATTCAAAGACGGCAAATATCGTTTTTCATGGATTAGAAATGATGGATGTTCCACTTGCAGCTGAGTCAGTGTATTTCCACGGAAAGTGTTGTCCCCCAAGATTGGCTGTTTCGAACACATGCGTGGAATCGCAAGTTCTTGAGAATGGCCAGTGGTGTCAACGGTCCCAGCCAGTTGTATTCATCTAGTTGGAGCACGGATGGCTGATGATGCTGATGGCAAACCATGGTGACTCTAGACTATCATACCTACGAGCTGTCTCAAGCTATAGGCGAAACTATGGCAACTATGGCGCTTGCGATTTTTAGGGCTGCCATGGTGATGCACTCGTTGGTCATGCCAAGAGTCATCCGATTTTCTGTCACAGCTTACAACCTTAAAATCATTCATCAGCAGAATTCTCACAACCAGTTCTCATATCTAACCCACAGTTCTTGTCCATTCGTGCTGGTTCCATTCCATGCCCTATTTCTGCATTCCTCCAGCCAGGCCACGCGAAGGAGCCGAATCAAGCGATGCCAGCCATCGGTAGGGCGGATCCGGAGCGAGTGGAACTCCTTGCGGATCCAGCAGCGTTTTTTCCATTCAAAAGCGCGCTATGCTCTGGGCTCCGTATCTGAACTTGGGAACCCGGCTGGGAAACTTGGCTGGTTGGTGGGTTCAACCCCCATGAGAAGTATCAGTCAACCAACCATTTGTGAATGATTGCTAGTGAAAATCAAAAATGATTTAAACCACCAAACAGTTGGGAAATCTTTTCAGAAGATCTAGCAGAATCTAGCTGAGAACTTGAGCGACCCTGAGGGGATCCCTGTAGCTCTGTGAGAGGTCCAGTCAGAGAGTGTGCAAAAGATGTCAGAGCTCAATTTGGGCGTTTCTCAAAATAGGGTACCCCCTAATCATCCATTATTAACCATTTATAGTAGTAAACCAGCCATGACTTTGGGGTCCCCTATTCTGAGAAACCACCATTTCAAGAGGACTTGTCCAAACCTTTTCTGGGCAAACACCTCTGCATCCGGGGACCAAGACCGCGCAAAAGATCTCGAGCTCCAACGGATACCCAATCCCTGCTCTTTTTAGACTGAGATCTGTGTGAAAGATTTCATCAAACATCATGATCTATTAAGAGATCTATTGCATCTATCAATCATAAAAAAAAAAGTTTTGATCCCGGTTTTTGCAGCAGAACCTCCAAATGATAACACCAAAAACAGCTCGTGTTCTTCGCAGCTCCTTGGCAGCAGTGTACTGCCAGAATGCGCGAGGTCAGGCGCCAACAACGACAGCTCCAGCTGCACAGAGCTTCTCATGGACGAGGACCTCGGAGCCCCAAGGAGTTTCCACAGGGCCAAGGGGATGACTGGATCTTGGCTTCACCACGTCAGGGATTGGGACCCTACCCATCCTGTTCCAATCCAAGTCGTCTCTGTCTGAAAATGGCTGTGGGTCAGTTCACCCCTTACCCCTGGTTCCCCTATCATTTACCATTGTTTCCTTTATTATTGTTGGTCATCATCCCCCATGAACTTGGTTGGTTAACTGCTTGACCCATGGCCAAATCAGAGTCGCCTTCAGAAATTCAACTGTCACAGCTAGAAGGATGAACCGCCATCAAGCCATCAGAGGTCCAAAAAAAACTGACCGCGGCACCAGGTCACGTACCTTCAATGTCCAACGAGCTGAACCCCTCACAAGCCGCTCAGGCTGGAACGATCCAACATGAGCAAGATCCAGAACCTGAGCGTGGCCGCTGGCAGTTGCCCCGGTGCAACTTCTTCATGGCTGGAACTGTTGCTTGGTTTCTCAAGCCAGTTTGGGAGCCCAAAAAATGGCGGGTTTATTACTATAGGTGGTTCATAGCCATATTATTTGGGGGTACCCCTATTTTGAGAAACACCCAATTGGATAACTGCTTGACCCATCTCGCCATTTGATCACTGACGATCCAACCGCCACTGGGCGTCCCCACCAGAACTGCCAGCTCTGACCACGCACGACTTCGAACAGAAGTCACGGAGTCGGTATGCGCCTCAAAAGGATTGCAAAAATTCGTGGCACATCTTGGGCAGATCCCCACATCCACTTCACAATGTTGGCAACAATGCCACAAATATGATAACATTTTATTGAATTCGAAAAAGATGTCAAGCAATGAAATGTGGCAGTGGGTCAGTTCACCCCATACCCCTGTTTCCCCTCTCATTAACCAGCTCGTTTTCCCTATAGTTTGTTGCTTATTAACCCCCTATCGTTGGTTGGTTAACTGCTTGACCCACAGCCATACATAGCTGGATGTAGCTGGCATATCCCCTACTATTGTTGCTTATTATACCCTATTATCAACCATTAACCAACTATTGGTTGGTTAATATTGACCCACAGCCATGTGGTGCTTTGAATTCAACAACGAAAGCAGCAATGAAGCGCTGCTGCTGGAGGCTGGCAAGCTGTGCGACGGCCCTTTTGTGGAAGGCAATGACTGCGTGGCAGCACCAAAAGATGTCTGGAGTCATTGGTAACGTACTATCAGTTATAGGTGGTCAGTTGGTTACAGTATAAGTGGCGAACATCATTAGTAAAATATTTTAGCTTATCCAGTAGTCTATAAGATTCTATAAGTTGGGAACATGTTCCCCTTTCTCAACAAAAACGTGTTCTTTCAAAAAGTCACCGAACTGACATGCTAAACACCTGACCTGAACATTCGTCGTCGAAAAGTCATGGCGAAAATCGCCCCAGCCCGTTGAGACCCTGGGTTCTCCCCACAAGCTCCGGCGTCAGTGCGGATAGGCCCAGGTGTGCAAAACCTGCACAGGGAGAATTTCTACACGCGACAACCCAGGGACTCCACGGCCCCAACGTTGGAGTTAAGCCATTGATCTACATTTGAGATGGTGTTTATCAAGATAAGGGTACCCGAAATTATCCTTTATGAACCATTTATGGTCATATACTTATAAACTAACCTATTTTTGGGGTCCCCAAATTCCTCGTAAGAAACCACCATATCTACAATTTCAGTGGTAGTTGCCCTATAGTTCTCTTCAACGAATTGCTTGGGGTCTCACCTGGTAGGACCCATCATGGCGGTGAATGATGGGTCGCTTTCATGGTCAGCAATGGGGAACGGTGAACCAGCGGGGTGAACCAGCGGATGATGACAATGCTACTGGTTCATAACACTTAATAATGTTGGTAGTTGCAGTGGGTACAGTATATAATACTGGTTGATAGTTGTCAACAACTGTTGCTAGTGATAATGATGAAGAAAATCAGCTGAAAATAGTGAGTGCAGGTTGAGGACGGCCAATCGCTACCGCAGTGGCCACGGCTGCACACAGCAGTATCACCGGATCTCACCGGCATGATGAGTGATGGATGACAGCTAGACTTGGGAACTCCTGGTGGCTCCCAGCACTGCTCCTCTTGCAACAGGGGTAGCACTGGTTATCCCGAACAGCTCCTGGCCTCCCTACCAACAGCAAAATGATTGAGTGAACCTTGTGAACGAACCAGAGTGTTTCTCCCCAAATGATCCTGTTTATCCACCAGTTCTAGTAAACCTACCATCCCCAAGTCCTGGCTGGCCAGGCGCAGCATTCTGGGCTCCCAACTGCGAAGAAACAGAGACAGCTCCAGATGCGCAGACTCCATCGCCAGCACAGCCAGTCCTGCGTCTCAACGGCTGGATCGGCAGCGCCCAGGGTTAAGCCATGGTCCAGTTACGCCCGTCGTGGCTGGTAGCGGTTCACCCCGCTGCGAAACCATGGGAATTCTGACCACGAAGTGGGGTAGCACATCCAAGTATGCTTCCAACGGGCCAGTTTGTGGTTCATCAATGGCCAGTTTACGGCTAATCAGTGGCTAATTAAGTGGAAGCATAGGGAGTACGAAGAAAGCATGGCTATGAGATGAATTTTGCAGCTTTGCACATATTAAAAACCACACTGTGGGGAACCAAAACCTTCAAAAGTGACCAGTCTGAAGGTGGATTTTCCAAGGCACCTAGGGCCTAATAGGTCTTCTCAGCTCAGGAATTTGGCAGGGCCCCAACAGCTTCACATGGAGATGGCCGGTCAAAATGGTGCACATTCTTTCTTTGACCCCTCGACCATCGTGGCACTCAGCTGAGATAAGGTTGATTGACCAAAGCATTTTCCGGGATCTGCACATAACCCGAATGTTTTTGCTGCTCACACTGGCTCCTGACCAAGCAGAACTTCGAATGAACAGGAAGGAGTCCAAGTGGGCAAAGTCCAGGGTTGACATCGCCAACTCCAAGTGATCAGTGGATCCAAATGAGCGAAGTCCACCGCCAACAGCAGCAAGCCAAGACATGCCAAACTTTGTACCAACGGTGTTGGACCACACGCGACGAGATCCAGAATCGAGAACAAGGAGCCCATCCGCCCCAGGCCAGCTGCGGAGAGAGCCAAACCCATGCAAGCAAAGCTATGGAAAAACATGGAAAGGTCTAAGTGCAAAAGGTCCAAGACTAACAACACCAAGTCTGATCAAGCCAAACTGTGCAAAGACGATGCAGAGTCCAGCACTGCATAATCCAGTGACGACACCGGAAGGTCCATTCGCACACAGCCGAAGACTGAAGACACGAATGCCGTTTGACCGGGGCCTCTCGCAAATACAGACAAACCCAAGCGTAGGTGGTCAAAAGCAGACATGCATGGTCCTGAGCAACTATGAGATTGCAGTGAAATTGCCAGGTCAAAATGGACAGAATCCAGCACCAAGAGCAAGGGGTCCATCCTTGCATAGCTGTGTATTGGCAAAAAGGATCCTAAGTGCAAGAAGTCTGAGACCAAGGTAGCCGGGCCTAAGTGGCTGAAGCTTCGAGTCGAAGATGTGGATTCAAGGTGCAAGAAATCCAAGACAGATACGGCAGAGTCCATTCTTGCAAGGCTTTGAATGAATGGTGCGGATCCAGTATGTACAAGATCCGGGGCAAACATTACTGGATCGAAAGCAACTCTGTTGAAAACTGGCAATGAGAAGCCTGAGTGGGCCATGCTTCGTGGTGGAGGTGGAAAATCAGAGTTCATCAAATCTGAAGTAGATGGACTCAAGTCCGGTCTGACTTGACTGTAGATGAAAAAGACAAAGCCCAATCGTCCACAGCTGTGAAGAAAAAACAAGCTCCCCATATGAGCGAAGTCAATCACCAACAGCAAAGGTCCCAACCAAGTAGAGCTCTGTACAGGTAGAGGGGATGCGAGATGCACGAGATCCAACACAGACAGTAAGGAATCACAGCAGCCTATGCCAGCAGCAGGAAAAGCCGAGCCACTTCGAGCGAAAGATTGCGATGATGACGTGAAGCCCAAATGCAAAAGGTCCGACGTGAACGTACACGGTTCCAAACGCGCGAACGAACGAAGAAACAGTGCGGAACCTGAATGGGCGCCATCCAAGATCAATGGATTGCTTCCCACACGAGCCACGCTGTAGATCGACGTTGCGCTGTCTGGTCATCCAAGACTGCGTAAGAAAGGTAAAAACTCGGGGTGCAAAAGATCAGACACCAACATCGCTGAACCCAAACAAACAAGACTTTGAACCAAGGGAGCAAATCCAGGGCTGGTGGAATCCAATACTGGCAGGTTGGAACCCGACTGGCTCTTTCCAAAGACAAAGGAAGCACTTCCCGTTTGGGCAAGCGATTGAATAAACGAGGTTGATTCCAGGAACAGAAAGTCCAAGACCAAAGCCACCAGACCCATGCAAGCGTGAGACCTGGTCGACAGAACCAAGCCTATCTCAATAAAGTCCAGTAAAAATGCCAGCAAGTCCAGTCACGCATAACTATGAGCCAACAGCAAAAGGCCCACGTGCACAGGATCCAGCACGGGAGGTGAAAAGCCTAAGCATCCAAAGGATTGTATCAGCAGACTGGAGCCAAAATGCGCAAAGTCTGGCACTAAAAGCGCAGATCCGGGCCGGGCCGGGCTTCTCGCGGGCAAAGCAAGACCGAGACAAGCATGGTCCAACGCAGAAACGCTCAAGTCCAAACGACTGAGGCTGGAAGTTAGCATGACTGAGCCAAGGTAAGAGGAGCCTCTAAGCAAAAGTGTCAGCTCAAGGTGTGTGGTGTCGAAGATCAAAAAGAATGATCCAAGTCTGCAGCGCTGGAAGAGTGAAGTGGCTGAACCCGTTTGGACGTAGCTGCGAAGTGAAAACAGCAGTTCCAGGTGGAGGAGGTCTGAGGCTAAAAGCACAGATCCAAATCGTGCGAGGCTTTGCGGAAACGACACGGGCCCCAAGTGAACGCTATCCAACGCCAACAGGGGCGATCCAAAGCGGGAACGACTAGATGCAAATGGGGCGGGACCCAGCCTGGCGTATGATTGAAGCAGCATCATAGATCCTGAGTGCAGAAAGTCCAAGAGCAGCATCCCCGATTCCAAGTGGGCCATGGATCTTACCGAAGGTGGCAACTCGGGATGAGCAAAGTCCAAGGCCGATACAGTTGAGTCAAATCGGCTGATGCCAAAGACCGGCATGAAAGAACCGAAACAAGTGAAACTGTGCAAAGGCAATGGGGACCCCGGGTGCAAAAAGTCCAAGATCGACATAGCGAGGTCAGACCGTGCCAGGCTCTTCGGCAGCAAGCTGGAACCCACATGGACACCATCCAGGACTGATAGGATCGATTCCATCTTTGACATGCCAAAGGCAGAGAATGCGAAGTTCGTACAACCAAGGCTGTGGAGAAACATGAAGGGTCCTAGATGCAAGAAATCAAGGATCAAAACCGCGAAGTCCAAACAAGCAAAAGATCTCAGAAACGGTGACGGATTGATGCTTATAGGATCTAGCACGGACACAAAAAGCTCAGACCAAGCCATGCCATAAGCTGAAAAGCAGAAACCGAGTTAGGCCACCATTCTGAGCGGAAGCGTTGGGTCAAAGTTAGCAGGACTGCGTACCGAAAGGAAGAGCCCTGAATGCAAGAAGTCCAATGCAGACGTGGGCAAATCAAGTCATACCGTGCTTCTGGCGAAGAGCAACAATTCCAAGTGAACCCGGTCCAGAGCTGACAGAAACAAGTCCGTTCGCGAGATACCGAAGACCAGCAAGAAAAGTCCCATGTGTCCAGAGCTGCGTGGCGAAGGCGTACTGCCAATGTGGGTAGAGTCCAACGGCAACTGCGGTGATTCCAGTCGCACAATGCCCCAGATTAAGAAGCAGAATCCCAAGCGCGAATGACTTCGCAAAGAAACCGACAGACCAAGGTGCAAATGATCCAGGACCAGCAAGACGAAGCCAAGCCTTGCGGGGCTTTGCACTAATAAGGTGCTGTCCGAGTGAACGAGGTCCAAAGCCAAGGATGAAGAATCAAAGCGAGCCACACCGACCACAGACGATGTCGGACCAATCAGGCCAAGGCTTTGTGAGAACAGCATGGATTCGGGTTGTAGAGAGTCCAACATCAACACCACCAGTTCGATTCAAGCAGGACTTCGTACGGGCAAAGCAAAGTCCAGTAGGTTCCAGTCCAAGGCAAATGATGAGCTTCCCAATTGAGTGACTCCAGAGGCTAAGGAGGTGGAGCCTGAACACCCAGAGCTCCGCGACGAAGGAGTGAAGTCAAAGCACGCGAAGCTTCGTACAAACGTCATGGGTTCGGAATGACCCAGGTCCAAAATGGATGTGGAAAAACCTAAGCGAACTCGCGAATATGCAGACATGAGAGATCCAAAGTGGCAAAAGGACTGCAGTGGCATCGCACTTTCCAAGTGGAGGAAGTCCAAGATTAAAAGAAATGGGCCCAAACAACCAATGCTTTGAAGGAACAGTGACAAGTCCGAATGTACACTGTCAAGCACTAGCAGCAAGGAACCGGATCAAAGTTGTCCATAAACTAAAAAAGATAATTCTGATCGTCCCATGGATCGTAAAGGGAAGGACGACTCAGGATGCATGAGGTCTAGCACTGGCGGGGTTGATTCGAGGCAAACACAACTCCTGACCAGCAAGAAGGAGCCCAAGTGGGAGAAGTCCAACAATGGAAATGACGAGCCGCAACGCGCTTGTCCGAAGGTCAACAACAAGAAGGCGACGTAAATAAGACTTCGAACCAACATGTTGAAGCCCGGATGCAAAAAGTCCAGCACTAACGAAGCGAATCCGGGTCGTGCGAAGCTGCGAGGTAGCAATGTGGAGCCGAGATGTACATAATCAGGTACCAACATCGAGAAGCTGAAGCGAGCCATGCCAACCACCAAAGATGGCAAGTCAGGACAGGCGAACATCCTCAGAAAAAGTGTCAGGCCGGAGCTGACAGAGCTATGCACCGATAACATCAAGTCAGGATGGAGGAAGTCTAAGACTAGCGAAGCGAATTCCAAGCAGCAGGAAGCCTTCATCGGAAGAGTCAACTCAAGGTGGACATGATCAGGAGCCAACAAAGTTGGTTCAAAACAAGTTTTGCCCCAAACAAAGAGTGTTGGTTCAACCCGCATAGGGCTCCTTGGCAACAAATTGCTTCCCAAGTGAAGAAAATCCAAGACCAAAAGCACGGACTCTAAGTGTACTGCGCTTTGCACAGGCAGAAGAGAGCCCAAATGAACGAAGTCAGCAATCGGCAGCGGGCTTCCCGAACAAGCTGTGCCTAATACCGAGAAGGTGCTTCCCAATTGAGCGGGGGAATGCAGTGGCAACAGAAGCTCTGAATGCAGGAGATCAAGAATCGACGGTGCAAAGTCGCATCGAGCAGGACTACGCGCTAATGGAGAAGAACCAGGATGCGCAAGATCCACGGCTGACATGGCGGGTTCGATGCACAAACAACTTTGCAGCAATGGGCTGGGGCCGAGGTGACAGCTGTCCGAAACCAGTAAAATGGATTCAGGACAGAGTAGGCCCATGGCCAACAATATGGACCCAAGGCACAGGTATGATCTCAAAGGCATGCTTGATTCCAATCTCAAATAGTCCAAGATTGGAACTGCCAAGCCGAATCACACGAGACTTCGAGCCAAAAGAGTGAGTTCTGAGTGAAGGAAATCCAAGGTCAAGAGCGCAAGTTCTGGCTGTGCCATGCTACGAAGAGACAACATCAAGTCCGAATGGACAAGGTCCGGCACCGGAAGTGGCGGGCCCAGAGCTGTCCTGCTAGATGTCGATGGGGGGAGATCTAGTCGACAGTATTGCCGAGCTGAAAGCAATAGGCCCAAGTGGAAAAAGTCCAGCACGAAAACGAAACTTTCCAAGCGGCAAAAGCTTCTGACCGACATACTTGGACCAAGCTTCACAAGGTCCAACACAGACGGAATGAAGCCAGTTCAACTTGCACCAACCAGCGAAGAAGCGAGACCCATTCGACAGTAATCTTGCAAAGACATCATGGATTCCAAGATCAAAAAGTCCATCACTGGGAGGGCAAATTCCAGGCGTGCAACACTGCGCAAAGGTGCTAAAGGTCCCAAATGAAGATGCTCCAGCAAGAACAGGACCAAGCCGAATTTGGCAGCGCCCAAGACCAACGAGATGAAACCCACATGCACAAAGTTCCTCATTGGAATTGCTAAAGCCAACTGCACGAAATCCAATGCAAACGCAAAGGGCTCTGAGCATGCGAAGGTTTGCAAGGACAGCAACAAACCCAGGTGTAAAAGGTCCAAAACGGACGTTGCCAAGCCTATGTAGCACAGGCTGTGTGCAAACAGCGAGGAGCCCATGACCAGAAAGTCCGGAACTGGCAACGGGAGGCCCATGTGTGCATGAGATCTCACGGACGAAACGGATCCGAGATGAAGAAAATCCAGGACTGATGACACGCTTCCGAGCTGTGCGATACTGTGCGATGGCAGCAAGGAGCCCGGATGCTCAAATCCCACGAGCAAAAGTGACGAACCGGTTCAAGAGGGACTTCTCAACAACAGGGGGAAACCTGGCTGAATGAGGTCAGGCAATGACACAAGGGGTCCAAACCAGGCCAGTCCGGCCAAAGATAGCAAGGGCTCCAAGCAAGCAAAGTGCTTCAGCGAAAGAATGAAACCTGAATGCAGAGAGTCCAGGACCAACAGGGGGCTTTCGAGTTACGCCGTGCTCCTTAGAAACAACAGGAAGCCCAAATGAACGTAATCTGAAGCCAATAAGAAACTTTCAGGGCGACCTGTTCCGATCACAAACAGCATCGAAGCCATGTGCACGTGTCTTCTTGCAGGCAAGGGAAGTCCCAAATGAAAGAAGTCAGAGGCAGGCGCAGCAAGGTCAAGATGAGAAAAGCTTTGCATCGGAGAAGATGAAGCGAGCTCAGTGACATCCAACACCAACAAGCTGAAGTCCATTCATGACGTGCCAACCATTGGCAGTGGCAATGCCGGCCTAACAAACCTGCGTGCCAACAGTGAGGAGCCTAGTTTCAGAAAGTCCACAGCCAAAGGAGCAAAGCCCAAGCGGACGAATGACCTCACAAACAGCGAAAGTCCCGCACGCAAATGGTTCGAGACGGACAACAAGAAGTCCATTCAAACAAAGCTTCTGACGAACACAAGAGAGTCAGAAGTAGCGCTGTCAGTCACCGAAAGAGAGGAAACGAGGCCGAAGCAGTTCAAACCAATGGCAGAAGGAGTGGAGCCAGGGCGAACGAGACTTCGTGTCAGCAGGGACAAGTCCAGTTGCAGGTAGTCCAAGACTGACACTGCGAGGCCCATTCACGCAGAAGATCTCAATGGAAGCAGAAAATCTGGAACACTGAGATCCAAGGCCAGCAAACAGAAACCAAGTCGCAGGAAGCTTTGTACCAACATCAAAAATCCCGGATTGGCCCAGTCCAGAACTGGAAGAGGAAAGTCTGAACGGCAAGTTCTGAGAACTGAGCATGTCAAACCAAGTTGCAAATGGTGTCTCAGAGGCATTGGCGAACCATACACGACGAGGTCGAGAACAGACGATGAAAGTCCCGGGTGAGCAGAACTTTGGACAGAAACTAACAGTCCCAGGCTGAAAAGATCTAATATGAACAATGGGAAGTCAAACTGCGCCTTTCCACAAACAGAAAGTGTGAAGCCCATGTGGCTAGAGCTTTGAAGAGACAGCGACAATTCCAATTGGAAGAAATCCAGGATGGATGAGTTGGAATCGAGGTGGCCAATACCACACAGCAGCATCATTGATTCCAGGTATAGCAAGCTTCTGAGCGACAAAGTGGGTTCCAAGTACACCATGTCTGAAGCAAACATCACCAGGTCCAAGCAAGCATAGCTATGCATCAATGGAGCTGGTCCTGGAACCGCAAAATCCAACACAAACATCGAAAACTCGGCTTGGGAAAAGGATCTTGATGACAGAATGAAACTCAGATGCACAGGACTTGGCACCGATGGCAAGGATTCCGTGCGGCTGCAGCCCAGAGGGAACATTGTGAAGGCCAATCTTACCAAGCTCCTCGACAACGAGAAACTGCCCAAGCGCAAAGAGTCCAAGACCAACAAGGCGAGTTCTGATCGACAGAGGCTTCTCAATGACAAGAAGCTTTCCAGGTGAACGTCGTCCAGGACAGAAAGCAGTGGCCCCAAACGACTGAGACCAGAAACGGGTAGATTAAAACCCATTTAGCAAAAGCTCTTGGTTAGTGAGGTGAAACCCGGTCTCAGGAGGTCCAAGATTGGCACAGCCAAGTCAAGCCTTGCGCAGCTTCGGACTGGAGGAATGAAGTCTGGGAGGGAAAAATCCAAGACTGGCAAGAGCGGATCAAGCTGTGCCTTACCCACCGCCAGCAATGTCGATTCGATACATGCCGTTGACCTCAAGGATGGTGGTGAGCCCAGGTGAAGAAAATCTAGGACGAACGATACAGATTCGCAGCGAGCAGAACTGTGTGCAGACAGCACGAATTCAACGTGGACATGATCCAACACCAACAGCAGAAATCCCAGGCTCGAGCGACTGAACACTGATGGCATTAAGCCCGGACAGGCAGAGCTTCGTAAAGACGTGGAGAAGTCCAAATGCAAAAGATCCAATGCAGATACTGCAAAGCCAAGTCTTCCAAGACTATGGACTGACAGGATAGGCTCTAGATGAGCTGAGTCGATCACTAAGAGTGAGGAGACTAATCCAAATCGGTTCAGTCCCAAGACCAACAAGATGGAATCAAGGCGACAAGGACTTTGCAGCAACATGAAGGAGCCATGGTGCACGGGATCCAAGGCCAACGCCGCAGGTCCGAAACACGCAAGGCTTTGAGGCAACGATAGGAAGCCCGAGTGGAAGAAGTCTAGGACCAGCAGTGCACTGCCAGGAGTGCTGCGACTGAAGGCCAACAAGATGGGACCAGGCTGCAGCATGTCTCGCAGGAACATGAAGAGACCCAAATGAGAGAAATCCAGCGCCGAGAGAGGGGAGCCAAGACGAACAAAGCTGCGTACCAGTGAGAAGAATCCAAGATGCGCGGAGTCAAGCGCAAGCAAATTGAAGCCAGATCAAACAAAACTATGGGCTGACAAAGACGAGCCCAAATGCACAAAGTCTGGGACTGACATACAAAGTTCAGGTCGGCTCCTAGACATCAACAGCATCGAAAATCCCATGTGGCCCACAGCACGTGGGAACAGTGTCGAGCCCAGATGAATAAAGTCCGGAGTCGACAATGCGAAGCCCATTCAAGCGTAGCTGCGAATTGGAAGGGAAAGGGCTGGATGGACAAGATCCAAAACAAACAGAAAGATTCCCAGTCAGCTCGTTCCAACCAACGAGAAAGAGAAGTCCGCTTGAGCAAAGTCTTGCAACAGCAAAGAGAACTCTGGATGCAAAAGATCTAGCACTGACAGTGCCGATTCCAAACAAGCAAAGGATCTCAGAAACATAGGTAGACCCATTCTCACGGAGTCTAATGCTAACAAGGTGCTGTCCAGTTGAGCCTTACCAAAGAGCGATGGGCTCAGACCAGGACGAAGGATTGCTTGTAGCGAAGCTGAGAGGCCTAGTCTGGCGTGATCCGAAATCAGCACGATCAAGCTAAGGCAGGCATAACTACGGGTCAACAACAGAGATCCCAAGGTTGTGTGGTCTGGAGTCAACAAAGAACTCTCCAAGCAACTCAAACCAAAAACAGAGAAAGTGGAGCCGAAACGCATCGTACTATGCATTGGCGGCAGCAAGTCCAAGTGGGTAAGATCCAAGATCGAAAGGAGAAATTCTGAATGAAGGGGGCTTTGTACCGATGGAACGAAACCAATTTCAGTAGGATCCAACACAGGCAGAGTGGGATCGAGCCGAGATCTTGTCAACACCAACAGGGGGAGTCCTGATTGGATGAGTGATTGCAGCAACATCGGCGAGTCCATTCGAGCATGGTCCAGCGCAAATGTCGCCAAGTCCATATGGACATGACTTCTCACGAGCAAAGGTGAGTCAGAGATTGTACAGTCAATCACTGAAAGTGAGGAGACGAATCCCATACAGGTCAAGCCTGCGACAAACAACATGGAGTCTGACCTGGCATAGGATTGTGACAGCATGAAAGGTCCCAAGTGACTGGAGTCTGGTACAAACATGAACAGGCCAAGGTAACTGGAGCTGCGTAAAGACAGAAAGCTGCCAGGCCTCAAGTGGTCCAGTGCTGACAGCATCAGGTCCAAACGTGAAGTTGATAAAAGAAACAACGAGGAGTTCGGCCTTGCCATCGTTCGCAATGAGAGGGAGAAGCCTAAGTGCAAAAAGTCCAATGCAGATAGAGCCGAGTCGCAGCATGCGAGGCTTTGCAACAACACCAAGGAGTCGAGGTGAAGGAGATCCGGCACTAACGAAGCGGATCCTGATCAAACATAGCTTCGTACCAACAAAAAACTGCCTAGATGGGCGGAATCAAGCACCAGCATCGGCAAGTCCGAACGAACAAGGCTGTGCACCAAGGGAGAAAAGCCCAAGTGTGTATAGTCGATGGCAAACGGTGAGGACACGAAGCCAAAACAGTTCAATCCGATGGCCAATGACATGGATCCCAAGCAAACAAAGCTGTGGAGAGGCATGAAACTGTCGGATCTGGCAGAGTCCAAGACCAACATTGGAAATCCAAGGCAAGCAAAAGACCTTAATGACGTGAGCGAGCCAAGAAGCACATGGTCCAACACCAGCAAGATCGAGTCCAAACGCGAGCTGCCCACTGAGGGTAAGGAAGGTCCCAAAGCACTCGTGCTTTGCAGCAGTGGCGAAAGGTCTAGATGCAGAAAGTCCGGGACCAACAGTGCAGAATCGAGTTGAGAAAGGCTACGTAGTGAAGGACTTGATCCCAAGTGGCTGAAGTCCACAGCGGATGCCAAAAAGCCCACACAGCAATAGCTTCTGAGCGAAAGCGAGAAGTCGAGTTGACTGTAGTCCAACACCAGAAACGAGAATTCAAGGTTCACAATTCCAAAGATTGGTATAGTTGGGTCGAATTGCATCAGGGACTTCAAAGACAAACTGAAACCGCAGCGTGCAGAGTCCAGCACTGACAATGAAGAGCCCATTCAGCTTTTGCCAAAGATCGAGAAGGTGAGGTCTGACCTGCAAGAGTCTCTTGAAGACATGATTGGTTCAAGGTGAAGGGGATCTGGTGCTGACAGGCAGAATCCAGAGCAAACAAACGATCGCGCTGATGTCAAGGAACCCAGATGAACGAAATCTGAGGCTGGCAGGAAGGGTTCTAAGCAAGCTTTGCCCAACAAAAATGTGATCAAGGCCAAATGAACACAGCTTCTCGGGAACATGATTGGCCCTAGGTGAGAGGAGTCCAGAGCTGACGCGGAAGAATCAGGTCAAGTGAGACTTCTTGTGAACGGAAATAAACCTGAATGAAGAAGATCTAGAGCTGACATGGCCGAACCCATCCTGCTGCATGAATGCACCGACAGCAATGATCCTGGATGAACGAAATCAAGCGCGAACAAAGATGGGCCAGCGTGCACGCGACTCACAAGCAAGAAGGCGAGCTCAAAACGAGCAGAAGATCGAGGAAACATAGAGGAGCCCATTTGCAAAAGATCCAAAGTCAACAGCAAGAAGTCAAGAAGTGTCACGCCGTAAACCAGCAAGGAAAACCCGAGTTGTGCAAGACTATGCAGCGAACATGTGAAGTCCATGTGTACAAGGTCCAAGGCCGACAGCAACGATTCCAGCTTGGACATCCCGTAAAGCAATAAGGGCAGGCCCAAACGTGCAAAGCTGCGCGGCAAAACGCAGGAGCCAAAGCTTGACACGTCAAAGACGAACAGGGACAAGCCAAAGTTTGCAATGTTAAACAACGGCATACTGGAACCCAGGCGGATAAAGGAGCGGATTAGAAGCAAAGAACCCAAATGGAGGAGATCCAGCACTGGAGGAGGCGATTCTAGCGTGGTCACGCCATAGACCAAAAGAATCAACCCCAAGCATGAAGAACTTTGCAAGGACATTGGTAGGTCCATTTGCACAAGATCCAGAATGAATGGAAAGGAGCCTAATCACACCAGCCCATAGGCAGAGATTGAACTTTCCAAGCAAGCAAAGGATCTCAGAAGCAGCAAGCTACCAAAGCCGGTGAAGTCAAAGACCGGGACCGAGAAATCGAATCTTGCTGTGCTGAAAGTGGACGAGATCGAGCCAGGGCACACCATGCTCCTAATCAAGGTCGGTGAATCTGAGCGGACATGATCCGGCACCAACGTTGAAAAGTCTAATCAAACATAGCTTTGGACCAGTAGCACTGATCCAAGTAAGACAGAGTCCAGGATAGGCAAAGAGAATCCTGGAGCCACTTCACCCATGACCGGCATCACAGAGCCTACGCGTAGCATGGATTGCACCGATGGCGTGGACGCTGAGTGCAGAAAGTCAAAGACAAACATGCAAAGCCCGAGACAAGTTTTGCCGAAGGCAGGAAATGCAAAGTCGATTCGAGCCATGCTTTGCAGCAGCGTCGAGGACTCTGATCTCGCGTGGTTCGTGGCTGGAAGCAACAAGTCCAAACAGGCATAGCTTCTCATCAACGATATGGACTCGAACAGGGCTGTGTCCAAGGTCGACGAAGTGAAACCCAAAGTCACCTTAGCAAACACGGATGCTGTGAAGCCAAGCCTTTCGAATGAATGCAACAACAAGGGGGATCCTGTGAGACTAAAGTCCAAAACCAACATGGAAAATCCCAGGTGCACATAACTTCGGATGGACAGCAAGAAGTCCAGGTGGCTAGAGTCAAGGATTGAAGCAAGTGAGTCCATGTGTGCATTGGATTGGGGGAACGGAGTAAAGCCCAAATTTAGAAGATCCGAGACCGACACCAGGAACTCAGGCCGTGTAGTGCTGAACACCAGCAATCCGAAGTCAGGGCAAGCAAGCGATTGGGCAAACATCAATGGACCCGAGCGCAAATAATCGAAAGCTGACGGTGAAAACCCGAACCTCACCAGTCCAACCAAAGAAAGGCACAAGCCCGTGCGAGCAAAGTGCCGGACTGACAGGAAAGGCTCTAGAGTAAAAGGGTCAGGGATTGACAGTGCAAAGCCAAACTTCACTGCTCCTGCCACAAACGCCACCAAAGCCGAGCGACTGAGAGATCTGGGAGACAGCAGGAAACCCAAACGTGCATAGTCAAGCGCTAAGAAGCTGGAGTCGGGGCATGAAAAGCTCTTGATCAATGGAAAGACACCCAAAGTGGTATGGTCCGACACAAGTAAGAATACTTCGGCCCTCAAACAGCTCAACAAAAGCACTGGTGAGTCCATAGAAGCGGAACTATGGGCAGGCAGCAAAGAATCCACTTGTGACATATCCAGTGTGAACATCGTGAAGCCTGGGTGGACCCTGCTAATGGTGGAAAGTGTGGAACCCGAGTGCAGCATGCTTCTGAGCAACGAGAAGCTGCCCAAGTGAATGCGGTCCAGGATCGGCATGAAACTGTCAGAAGCGATGTTTCTTAGAGCGGACAGTGGCAGGTCAGGATAGATCATGGAGCGCGATGGCAGCAAGGAATCAAGATGCAGAAAATCTAAGGCCAAAAGCGCGAGTCCAATTCAACCCATTCCAAGAGCAAAAGGTGTCGATCCGAAACGGCCGAATTGTTGGGGTAGCATGGACGATCCCGACCTTGCATAGTTCAACACCAACATTGTGGAGTCAGACCTGCAGAAGCTCCGCACAAAAAACATAGAGCCTACGAGGAAGAAGTCTGCAACCAGCGTCATTGAGCCTGTGCGACCGCTTCCCAAAACAAATGGTAAGGAGTCCAATTGACCTGAACCCTGCAAGAATGATGGAAAGTCAAGATGCAAAAAATCCAGAACCAAAACACAGAAGTCACACCAGCTGAAGCTTTGGATCGAGAGAGGTAATCCCAAATGTGCAGAGTCCGAGACCAACAGGATTGACTCCGGACATGAGACACCACATGAAGGTGGCACCGGATCTGATTGCCCAAGCTGCCTTAGCAAAAAGAAGAAGTCCAGCAAAACAAAATCCAAAGCCGACATGCTCAAACCACATCTCGCACAACCCAACAAAGACATGAAAAAGTTCACACGGAACATGTGTCGAGTAGGAAGTGAAGATTCAAAAAGAGCCTTGTCTGGCACCAACGGCATCGATTCAAGGCGGCAGCATTTCAGAACTGAAAACAGACTGCCAAACCTCGTGGAGCTTCGGGGCAACATGGCTGGTCCTGGCACGCTACAGTCAAAGGCAAACGTCGGGGGTTCAAGGCGTGACAGACTGAAGACTGACACAGCCGGTCCCAGTTTGCCAAGGGCTCTGGGAGATATGGACAGGTCAAGATCCACGAGGTCGGATGTTGATGGCAGAGATTCAAAACGGCCCAGTTTCAGTGCAGGCATTGCTGGGTCGCAACATGTGGGACTTTTGGTCGACAAGGCAGGGCCAAATTCAGCAAGATCCAGTGCTAAAGCCATGAATCCAAGTCGCACATGGCTTCTGGCAAACAGAGGCGAGCCCAAAGTAACGAAATCCGACGCTGAAAGTGAAAAGTCGAAAAAGACTTCGCCAAAGACTAGCATTGGAGAGCCCGTACAACTCATGGATCGCAAGGACATGCTCAAGCCTGGCCAGGTAGAGTCAAGGGCTGAAAGCATCAAGTCAAGACAACCAAAGCTCCTCAAGGACAAGCTAGAGCCTAACTGGATGAGATCCAGTACTGGAAGAGACAGGCCCAAACGAAGCATGCTGATCACTGAAGTGCTGGATTCAAGTTGAGCACAGCTTTGGAAGAACGTCGCAGGTCCCGCGTGAGTAAAATCCAGCGCCGAGGTGCCGAAACCCAGATGAGCAAGCGAGCGAAGTGGTAACGAGAAACCCAGGTGCAGAAGGTCAAGCGCAAGCATCGGCAAGTCAAACCTGCTTTGACTGGATGTCAAGGATGATGAACCTCAAATCCAAGCAGGCGCTGCTCAAGAATCCATGCATTTTTTTGCATCTATAGGTATAAATATATACTTATACGTACATGCATATGTATAGCTGTAAATAAATACATATCACTAAATATGCGCATATGTATGTGTAAAAATCATACATCAATATACACATGTAAATACATATGTATATATACATACGTGTGTTTTCACTTACATATGCATGCACATGTAAATTTATATACATTTACACTCATATAAATAGAGAGATACATATCTACATATATCTATATATGTGCATGTATAGTTACATGTTTCTATACACCTTTAGATATTTACATATATACATGCATAGATACATGTATACAATACATATGATATACATGTATTCAGTGTACATGCTTTATTAATGTACGCGTATCAAGATATATATATATATATAAACAGTAGTATTTACATATATACATATCCTACATAAAATATCATATAGATAGATAGATAGATAGATAGATAGATAGATAGATAGATAAATAGATAGATAGATAGATAGATAGATACTCTAATGAATCGATAAAGCAAGTCAAAAGCGTCAAGTCAATGTCGCCTCAAAAGAACTGGCCAGGGTGCTATTCTCATGGAAGCCTCACAAGGTACGTACCAGAGGTGCCAGTGAAACCCCCGGGATCAACCGTGGAGTTTACTGTACCCCCGAAACATTTCCCATCATACTCCCAAAAGACCTGCGTCAGAGAAGCAATTGTACTACATTTAGCCCCCAATAAATACCACAGTGATTTTATGTACTAAAACCTGGTTTCATAGCGTTGCCATTGCCACCGAGTTACCTGCTGCAGCTACACTGCGGATAGAAGGCGAAAGGCCCATGTGAAGGAAATCCAGTGGCAACATCGAAGGTCCGGGATGAGCAAAGCTTTGTGGTGGCGAGGGCGGTTCCAAGGAGACAAAATCCAAGGCAAATGGGAAGGAATCGATCTGAGCCTTTCCACAGGTTGACATAGCGAGACCCAATCATACATGGCTATGCAGAAACGTTGAGCTACTCGAATGTATGAGGTCAGCTGTAAACAGTAAGGAGTCCAAGCATGCCATGGATTGCAGCAATGCCGAAAAGCCTAGGGCAACGAAGTCCAAGACCAACAGCAAACTTCCCAGGCCAGTGCGCCCAAAAATGAACAGTGTCAGATCTGGGCAGGCTGAGCTTTGGAGTAGCAAGAGCAGCTCTGAATGCGTGAGATCCAAAACCAGCAAGATCGAACCCAAACAAGAAAAGCTGTGTGGTGACAGGATCAGGTCCGGCAGTGCTGCATCTAACACTGAAAGCAGGAATCCCAATCGAACCGATGAGAAGGCAGGCACCACAAGGCCCATCTTTGAAAGGCTTTGAGATGACGTCGAGAGTCCAAGGTGTTGGAGGTCCAAGATCAACATTGGAAAGCCGGATCAAGCAAAGGATTGCAACAATAGCGCACTGTCCAAGTGCAAAGAATCCAAGACCGACGCGGAGAAATCGCAACGAGTACGGGAAAAGGTTGATAGCAACAATTCCAACTCAGCAGGGCTTTGAGCAAGCATTGCCGACCCCAGGTGCAAGAAATCCAACGCAGAAATTGGAGGTCCAGAACGGGTCATGCCGAATGATGGCATGTCTAAACCTGGACGCAACATAGACCTCAAAGATAATGTCAAACCAAGCGTTGTGACATCAAATGTCAGCAGCAGCAAACCAAATCTGCTCGTGGAGAAGACGGAAATTGAGAAGTCCGAACAAACAGCGCTTTGCATAAAAATCAAGGAGCCTAGATGCAGAAGGTCCGGTACTGGCACTGACGAGCCAGATTTCGTTCGACTGCATGCCAAGAGTGCAGAAGCTGGACAAGACATGCTCCGAGGCGACGATAAAAAGCCAAAACGTGCAAGGTCAAGCACTGAAATGACCAAACCGAAGCAGGCGAAGGATCTCGCTGGCAAAAGACTGCCCAGGGTAACGAAGTCAAGGACTGGCAGTGGAAAGTTCATAATTGTCCTTGACATAGTTGGAAAGGCGGAGCCTGCACTACAAGAGCTTTGGGTTGACGTCGAGGAGCCAAGGGTCAAGAAGTCCAAAGCTGATAATGAGAAGCCGGATCAGGCTTTGCTGGAGATCGACACACTGAAGCCCATTTGAGCCAAGCTTTGCACGGACAAACCAAAGCCCGGGTGCAAAAAGTCCAAAACAAACACAAAAAATTCACATCTGGCCGCATCGAAAGTCAAGAAGGCCAGTTCTAGCCGAGCGAGGGATCTTAGGAGCAGCAAGAGATCAAGGTTTGAAGAATCCAGGGCAGACAGCAGGA
>VSDK01013331.1:210893-252317 GCA_009767595.1 Symbiodinium kawagutii
GAAAAACCCAGGCCAGACAGCAGGAATCCCAAGCATGTAGAGCTACGGGCAAACAGAGCCAGCTCTAAAAAGGCAAAGTCCAATGCAGATGAGGAGAAATCTAAGGTGGTTCTGCTAGAAGCAAACAAAGGAAGATCGAGCTTCACAAGACTCTGCACTGAGAGGTTTGAACCAAAGCAGCTCCAGCCAAAAGCCAGCATGGTTGAACCCAAGTGACCAAAAGATCTGATCAACGATGAAAAGCCCAAGCTGACCAGGTCCAAAGTTGATATGCTGAAGTCCAAGCGGACCATGGCAAAGGCTGAGAAGGCTGAGTCCAAGCATGCGCAACTTTGCGATGACAACGAGGGGCCAAAATGACTCAAATCCAAGGCCAACAGCACCGAGCCCACGCGACAGAAGCTGTGGACCAACGAGAAAAAGCCCACCTGCACGTGGTCCAAAACCAAGGATGTTGAGCCCAGGTTTGCTGCCGCAAAGGTCGGGAAGGGAGGATCGAAACGGCCCGGCGACCGCAAAGGAGGTGACAAGCCCAGAGCGGCAAGATCCAGCACTGACGGGTGAGATCCCAGCTTCATACGGCCAAAGACGAGAAATGCCAAATCAAAAATGGCCAAGCTGCGTAGCAACAGGAAGGATCCTGCAGTTGTAAAGTCAAAGGTCAGCATCGCTGAGCCGAACTGAGACAAGCCAAAGACTGGCGTTGCAAGTTCGGACCATCCAAAGCTCTTTGACGACGAAGAGAAGTCTAAACGAGTCACATCGAGAATCAACATGGTCGAACCCAAACGCATGGCAGAGAAGGTTGAAGATGCCAGGCCTAAACATGTCATATCTCGCATGGAAAGTAAGAAATCTGAATGCAAAAGGTCCAGGATCGACGGACAGAATCCCACTTTCGAAGAGCTGAAGAAGAGCATTGCTGAGTCCAGTTGTCCAGCTGATCGCAGTGGCAAAGAAGAGCCTAAAAAGCCGCAATCAGAGACCGACGATGTGAGTCCAGAGCTTGCTCTGCCCAATGATGAGGGGGGCGATTCCGTCCTTAGCATACTTCTCACAGACAGGAAGAAATCTAGCATTAAAAAATCCAAGAGAGACATAGCTCCCTCGCCCTTACGCACACAGCTGAAGATGGAGAGTGAAAAATCAAGATGGCTCACGCTTCGAATTGACAGGGGCGATTCCAGGTGGACGTAATCAAAGATCAATGCCGACAACTCCATACACTCTTGACCAAAGATCAAAAATGCCGAACCCAACCTGGCTGAGCTTCGGGGAGACATTGGCAATCCCGAGTGCAAAGGGTCCAATGCCAATGCTGAAGGCTCAAGTCGACCTGTACTGGAGAGGAACAGGATGAAATCAGGGCACGCCATACTTTGCGAGGGCAGCAGAAATCCAAGGTTGACTGAATCCAGAGCCAAAAGAAAAAGTTCAAGACATACAGTGCCGAAGAGAGAAAGGCCACTACCCATAGTTGACACAGAATGCAGCGATGGCAACAAGTCCAGAAGAGCCGTGTCGAGGATGGACATGGATGGCCCCGATCGACTGAAGCCAAAGATTGAAAAGTGTGGGCCCAGACGAGCGAAACTGCGCACGGACAGGGGACTTCCAAGAGCCGCAGAATCAAAGCTAGAGAGGCTCAAACCTGGACAAGACACGCCAAAGGGCAGCAGGCACGATTCTGAACATGCCACGCTTTGCAGGAATGGAGACAAGCCCAAATTGACAATGTCAAGGACTGGCAACACCAAGCCCAAGCAGCTACTGCTAAAGATTGAAAACCCAGAATCTGAGTGTGCCAAGGATTGTGACAAAGGCAAGGATCCCAGCTCGAAGACTCCCAGGACTGACAGTGGGGAACCAAAGCGAGCAAATCCGGACATGGACATCATTGATTCAAACCACGCAAGAGATCGCACAAACGATGGCAAGCCCAACTGAGACATGTCTAGTACAGACAAGGATGAGCCCAAACGTCCACAGGAAAAGGTGGAGGAAGTGGGACCCAAATGTGCAAAGCTGCGCATGGACGGGAAGGATTCGAGCACTTCGCCATCCAGGATTGACACTGGCGATTCAAATCGAATGCAGCCAGAGACTGGCAGGACTGGGCCCAACGTCCCCAAACTTCGTAGGGGCAGCGACAGGTCAATTTTTGCAGTGTCAAAGATCAGAGACCTTAAATCAAGACGGCTAGTGCCAAAAGTGAAGAACGCCGAACCTGAACAAGCAAGGCCTCTGAGAGACAAAGGCAGGTCAAGATGAAGAAAATCCAGGGCAAATGCAAAGAAATCAAAACGACCAGTGCTAAAAAGCAAAAAGGACGAGTCAAAACATGCCATTGACCTTGCCAGCAACATCAACTCCAGGAAAACAAAGTCCATGACTGACATCATCAAGTCGAATCGTGCTGCCCCAAAGAGCGAACAGATCAGCTCAAAGTGTGCAGGCGCTTGGAGGGGCAGAGGCAAGCCCATGGTTTCCGAGTCAAAGACCAACAAGGTGGGACCCAACCGGGCGCAGCTGAACAGAAACAGCGCAAAGCCAAAGTTGGCCAAAGATCGCAGAGACATCAGCAGACCAAGGTGGCCATGGTCAAGAACCGGCAGAGGTAGTTCCAGAATGGTCCTTTGAAACGATGACGGTGACAAGCCACAACGCACGACGGAGCGCAAGGACACCAAGAGATCTACGTGGCAAAAGTCCAACAACGAAATCACGAAATCGGATCTCGCAAGGCTTCGAGCAGGTGCAGCAGAGCCCAAGCAGAAAGAGTCCAAGACAAGTAAAGTTGATCCAAATCTGGCCGCCCCAAAAACCGATAACATGAGCCCAAAGTGTCCAGGAGATCGCAACGACGATGAGAAGTCCAGATGGAAGAAATCCAATAGGGACGCGAACAGCTCCAGTTGCACCAAGCTATGAGCGGGTAGTGCTGAGCCCAGATTCACAAGGTCCAAGACCAGCGGAAAAAATCCGAGGCAACCCATCCCCGTCGCAGGAGACGCTGAGCCGAAACAACAAGGGCTTCTGGCTGAGGGGGCAGGGCCTAGCTCGCTACAATCAAAGACAAAAAGCGTGGAGTCCGAGCGTGCGCAGGAAAAGAGAAATAGGTTCAGACCCAATTGAAGGAAACTTCGGAAGAAGAGCGAAGAGCCGGACTCTGCGAAGTCCAACGCCAATGGGACAAAGTCCAGGCGTGTGTAGCTCCTCACAAACGATGACAAATCGAACTCGATGAGATCCAGAATCAAGAGAGAAGGTCCGAGCTCAGCACGGGAGAAAATTGAAGATGTCGAATCTGGACATGCCATGCCCTTCAAAAGGAGCGTGGATCCAAGATGAAAGAAATCCAAAGCCAAAAGCGAAAGGCCCACGCGAGCCATGGAAAATGATGGCAGAGGGAATCCAAAGCGTACGACGCTCTTCATCAGTAGGGTGGGTTCCATTTTGGCAGAGTCAAGAACCAACAGGACACTTTCTGGACAAACAAAACTTCGGACAGGCAGAGCTGAGCCAAGAAGAGCTTCACCCAGCAGCAAAAGAGTCAACCCAAATCAAGCCCTTCCGGAGACCGAGATCGTTGAGTCCAAGCAGAGAGGGCCGCGCAGAAGCGTCGAGAGGCCTGTCGTCAGAAAATCGATGACCGACACCACGAAACCCAGGTGGGCGGAGCTATGAACCAACAGCAGAGGGCCCAGGTGAGCAAAATCCACAACCAACGGAGAAAGTCCAGGGCGGGCCGTGGAAAATAGGAATGACGTTGAGTCAAAGTCTGCAACAGCACGTGAAAAAAGCATGGATTCAAGGCGCACCGTATCAAATGTTGAGGGTGGCAACTCTGGGTGACACTTGTCGAAAATCGAGGAAGTGCTGCCTAAACATGCCAAACTTTGTGATGATGGGGTGGATCCCAAGTACATTGCGTCAAGGATCAACAATGACAAGCCCAGACATGATACGCTCCAAACTGAAAGAATCGGTCCAGCACAAGAGTAGCTTTGCAACGACGGCGAGAGGCCTAAGTGAGTGTCATCTGACACTGATGGGATAGGACCTAGACATGCAAAGCTTCGGGTTGGCAACAAACTGTCAAGTGTCACGAGATCCAGGATCAACAGTGATGAGCCTAAGCGCATGGGTTGGAAAATTGAGACTGCCGGGCCGGTTTGAGCAAAGCTTTGCAGTGAAATGGTTGAGCCAAACCTCGCGAGGCTTCGGGCCAGCAACAGCGAGTCCAAGTGAAGAAAGTCCAACACCAAAACCGGTGACTCCAATCGAGCAAAGCTGTGGACCGGAAGCATTGGTCCCATGTGTAAGAAATCCGTCACCAACATTGCTGGTCCCAAGCAGCCAGAACTGTGGGGAAACAACGTCGACCCCACGTGCATTTCGCCAAGAACTGATGGCGAGAGCCCAGACCGACCAATGCCCACGACCAACGGAGAGAGGCCTGACCTGGCCAGGGACCTGATAAACATGGGGGGGTCAAGGTGCAAAAAGTCCAGGACCAAAAGCACCAAACCAGACTTGGCCACGTCAGAGGCTGGGAGAGCCAGTCCCAACCGAAGAAAACTTTGCAAAAACAAGGGCAAATCGAGGTCTGTGAGGTCTGACACAAACAGCAGGAAGTCAAAGCGGATCAAGCCCACAGCGGACAGTAAACTAGACAACCTGGCATGATTTCGGATGAAAATCGGAGAACCCAAATGCAAGAGGTCCAGTGCGGAAAGAACACTTCCAAGTTGTGCAAATGATCTTGCCGGCAGAAGAGATTCTAACTGCAGGAAGTCCAAAACCAATGTCAACAACTCAAAACGTGCCATGGACATCACAAGCGCTGGAGAGCCCAATCAGGCAACGCAGCGCAAAAGCATTGAAGAGTCCAAATGCAAAAAGTCCGAGGCCAACACGACCAGCTCAGATCAAGCAGCACTTTGCAGAGATGGCAACGAGTCGAATTGGGAGTGATCTAACACGGATAGGAAAGGTCCCGGGCACATAATGCCGCTGGTTGGAGAGGCGAATCCTAGTTGGGCGGAAGATCTCAGTAGCGTGGACAAACCCAGGTGGATGACATCCAGAGTCGAGAACAAGAAGTCCGGCCGAGAACATGAGGACACAAGCAGAGATGATTCCAAACAGCCACAAGCATGCAGAAACAATGAGAAACCCATATGCAAAAAGTCCAAGACAGACAAAGGAAAGTCAGATTCGGAACAGCTGAAAGTTGAAGGCACCAGATCTGAGCGCACCCTGTCTCTGATAGATAAAGTGCTGTCCAGCCAAGTACGGTCCGAAGCCAAGAGCCAAAATTCAAAACGAGCCACACCTGCGGCTGACAGTATGGAGTCCAAACATCCATAGCTGTGTAGCAACATAAATGAACCCAAGTGGGCAGAATCAAGGACCAGCAATAGGAACCCAAAGCGTGAACAACCGAAGACCAACGAGATGCTTCCCGCGCTGCCGAAACTTCTCGCGGACATCGAAAGGCCATGATGGACAAAGTCCGACACCAGTGCGAATGGATCAGATCAACTCAAGCCAAAGGCAAGCGAAGTACTTCCCAAGTGATACATGCTTTGCAATGAAAGCAACGAGTCCATGAAGGAATGATCGGACGTGAACACCATCAAGTCGGATCGGGAAGCGCCAAAGATGGACATCGGGAGACCAAAACATCCAAGAGATCTGAGAAACAGTGAGGAATCAAGACGGACACAGTCAGGCACCAACGGAGAACTGTCAATTCTCAGCATTCCGGAGGCCGAAGCTGCCAAACCCATGTATGCTGTGCTGCGTGATGACGGGGGAAATCCCAAGTGAACTAAGTCAAGAACCAATGTGATAAAGCCTGACCATGATTGACTAAAGATGGAAAGCAGCGAGTCAGATTGTCCCATGCCCCGTACTGGAACGGTGAAGCCAGGATGGATAAAATCAGATGCGGGCAGAGTTAAACCAGGCTGCGCCTTTGCAAAGAGCAAAAACGTCAAATCCAAACAAGCACAGCTTTGTGATGGCATCAGGAGTTCAAGGAAGGTTGCATCAAAAGCTGATATCACAAACTCCAAGCGACCACAAGAGAAGAGCGACAGAGCGAAGTCCGTATGAGCTGAGCTTTGCAATGAAGAAGAGGATCCAGGATGTGAGAAATCAAACGCTGGCGAAAACGGCCCACATCGGACATAAGATCGAATCAACAGCAATAGGTCAGGGCAAGTAAAATCCAAGACGGACATGGAGAGGTCTGAATCCACTGCGCCAAAAGCCGGCATCACGAAGTCCACACGACTACAATCCCTTACCAACATGGCTGGTCCGAGATGAACAAGGTCCAAGGCTAAAAAGCTTGACTCAACACAAACCAGTCCAACCGCAGACAGCACCAGGCCAGACCAGCCATAATCTCGCATTGACAAAAGCGATTCGGGACGTAAGTAGTCGAAGGTTGAGCAACAGGATCCAAACCTTGCTTTACCAAAGGTAGGCGTGAAAGGCTCGGGACAGCCTGAACTCTTCGACAAAAACGACAAGTCCAGGTGTGCAAAATCAGAAACTGGCATTGAGAATCCAAAGCGGGTGCAGCTGAAGATCGACAGAGCGGAGTCAGGCCAGCCAAGGCTCCTCAAAAAGAGAGGTGATTCAGTGGTTGTGAAGTCCAACGCTGAAAGGCTTGAACCCAAACAAGTCACGCCATATGCAAGCAGCACAAGGCCTAAGTGTGTGAAGGCACGGGCAGACATGGGAAGATCTGGGAATACAAAGTCGAATACGGAGAGTGACGAATCATAACAACCCAAACCAAATGCGAAGAAACTCGATCCCATGCAGCCAGAACTATGCAAGGAAAACACTGAGTCCATCATTGCAAGATCCGTCACAGAGAGCGAGAAGTCCAGTCTTGCGGCACCAAACATGGAGAAGACGGAGCCAAGTTGGGCGAAGCTGTGCAAAGGAAGTGAAGAACCCATGTGGTTGGGGTCCAGTATTGGCACCAGAAACTCGTACCATGCCATGCCAAAGATCAGAAGAGTTGAGTCCACACACTCGCAACCTCGGACGGACACGAAGCTTCCAATGTCCATGAAATCCGAGGGTGACAACAGAAATTCAAAGCGAGAAAGTCCAAAGGCAGACAAAGCGCTGCCAAGTTGTGACACCGCTCTCGAAGAAAGCAGAAAGTCGGGTTGTGAAAATCCCAAGACCAACAAAGGAGAATCTAATTTACTTTGTCCAAACAAAGGAAATGAGAAACCAGAATGAGCCAAGGAATGAAGGGGCGGAAGAGAGTCAAGTTGAACAGGATCAAGCACCGACATCAGAGGTTCAGACCAAGCTCTGCTACAAACCGAAATGGCGAGACCCAACTTTGCAGCACTTTGGGAAGACATTGGCGGTTCCATGATGACAAGATCTAAGGTCAGCATCGATGAACCAAAGTCGGTGCTTCCAAAAACAGATGTGGCAGATTCCGTCCTGGCTCCACATTGCGCAAACAGCAAGGACCCCAGATGAAAAAAGTCAGACACAAAAGGAGAAGATTCAGAGCGACCAAGTCCAAACACGGAGACCAGCGAACCCAGGTGTGCACATGCTCGGATGGACATCAATGATGCTGGATGGACAGGATCAAAAGCTAACATGGGAAAGTCAGATCAAGTGACGCCGAGAATTGGAACTGTTGAACCTGCACATGCAAAGGATCTTGCTGAGATGGAACTCTCAGATTGACTGAGGTCCAAGATCAACAGCGATGAGCCACAGCGGAAGACTCCCGAAACCGAAAATGTGGGCTCCAAGCGGCAAAAGGATCGCATCAGCAGCAGGGGTCCAAGTAAGTGGTTGTCAAGCACCAGCATTGGGAAACCAAATCAAGCCATACCAAAGAGCAAGAAAGTGAAGCCCAGGCATGCAGAGCTTCTCAGAAGCAAGACCGAGCCAATGGTTGCAAGATCCAGCACTGACAGAAAAGAGTCAGGTCTAGTCACTCCGTAGATGGACGATGCCGAGCCAATTTGTGCAAATGATCTGAGTGGCAACACCAGGTCCATAGAAACAAAGTCCAAGACCGAAAAGGGCAAGTCCAGCCGTCCACAGCCATACATTAGCATGAAAGGTCCGATATGTCCGGATGTTCGCAACAGCGGGCTGAATTCAAGATGCACAGAATCCAAAACGAACATGCTGAAGTCGAGGCATGCCAAGCCATAGATCAGCAACACTGGGCCCGTTCGGACAAAGCTTTGAAGAGGTGTGGTGAAGCCTGTATGAATGAGATCCGATGCCAATGAGCTCAGACCGGGACGAGTCAGGCCAAAGACCAACGATGATGAACCAGAGCGGCAAAATCCATGGGTTGACAACAGGGAATCAATATGTACGAAGTCCAAGACCAACAAAGCAAGTCCCGAGCATGAAATTCCATAGGCCGGCATCGAGAAGTCTATGCGTAGGAGCGACCTTGAAGGCGTCAAGAAGTCAGGGTGCAGAGGGTCCAAGACCAACAAGAGCGGATCAAGTCTCACCAAACCAAAGCATGGCATGGAGGAGCCTGGACAAAGAAAGCTCCGCACCGACAGAGTACTGTCAGTGCACGCGAAGTCCAAGACTAACGAGAAGAGCTCCGAGCAACTCACTCCGTAAGTGGATGCCGAGAATCCCAGCCATGCGAGAGACCTCAGCAACAAGGATGACCCCAGACAAGCAAAGTCCAAGGCCAGCAACGGGAGTTCGAGGCGAAGCAGTCCATATGCCAGCACCAACAGGCCCACATGCATAAAGGAACGCATCAGCGAGAAGGAACCAAGGTGCACAGAGTCCAAGGTTGACAAAGAACTGTCCGGTCTGGTCAATCCATAGATCAAAAGGGATGGGTCAAGTCGCACAAAGGATCGAACCGAAAGCGTGAGTCCTGAGTTCAGGTGGTCCAGAACAAACACGAAAAAGCCTAAACATGACACACCGTAGACCAGCGTCGGGGATCCGCAGCATGAGTGACCACGTAGAAATGATGCACTTCCAAGAGTTACAAAATCCAACGCCAGCAAGAGGGAACCGGGTTGTGAAAGGCCATAGGTCAACAAGATAAAGTCCAAGCGAGCAAAGCTTCGTAAAGGAAGAACCTGAGGCAGGAGCCAAATCACCAAGCCCCTTTGTGGGATGGGGTACCCCATGATGCCTTTTGCAAACAGATCAGTCTGGCACAACTGGCAACTGTGGATCAGGGTCTAACCATCTTTTGAATGATAAACAATTACTTTTAAAAAAAAATAGTTTTTCTCATCCAACCCTAGTTTTACATAGCTACAAGTGGACCCCATGCACCTCCCATCCCATAGTAGCTCCAAGCTTTGTTCAACTTAACAGCTGATCACATTTTTGTTCTGTTGAGCTGTTCTTTTGGCCATGTTCCACCACGCTTCACCCAAAGAAGCTTGGATCTAGCTGGTGATTTATGAATCTATACTATAATATATCCATATCGATTGATTTATTCACTAATCTATTTATCTAGTTACCTATTCATTTATGCATGTGTATATCTATCTATCTATCTCTCTATCTATCTATCTATCTATCTATCTATCTATCTATCTATCCATCCATCTATCTATCTATTTATCCATTCATCTATACTGTATACTTATCTTTTATTCATTCACTTCTCTATTTATCTATATGCATTTATCATCATTTATCTATCTATCTATCTATGTATTCATTCAATTCATTCCTTACCCCAGCCCCATGGACTCGCACTGATCGCAGCCAAGGTGCAGAGCCCAAGTGCAGCCCATCCGACATCGGCAGTGGTGACTCCAGACACGCCAGGCCGTAGATGGGTAAGGATGGCCCCAGCCACGCAGGGCTACGCAGCAACGAAGACAAGCCGAGATGGACGAAGTTCAACGCAGGCAAGGGGAAGTCGAGGCAAACTACGCCATAGGCTGAGAGTCCAGAACCAAATTGTGCAAAGGATTGAGGAAACAACGAAGAGTCTAAGATGATCATGTCCAACACCAATGACAAGAAGTCTAAGTTGCTCACACCATATGCGGACATGCTGGGTTCGAAGTGGAAGAAGCCTTGCGACGGCAAGGATGGGCCTGGACTGCCAGAGTCCGAAATGAGCAAAGATGGTTCAGGTCAAGCCATGCCATAAGTCAACAGAAACAGTTCAGTGCACATGTAGCTGCGGAGGAACGGGAAGCTACCGAAATTGGCAAAATCCAAAGCTGACGAGGATAGACCCAACCTGCTCACGCCATAAACCAAGCAGGACAAGCCAAAGCGCGCAAGGCCTTGCAACGACAAGGGTAGGCCAGCGAGGATATGGTCCAAGGCCAGCAAGGGTGATTCCAAACAGCTCATTCCAAAAGCCGAAAGGGAAGATCCCAACCGTGCATGGCTTCGAAGCGATAGACCAAAGCCAACTGATGCGAGATCTGATGCTGACAAGGATGGTCCCAAACGCATCATCCCAAAAAGCGACGGTGTTAGGTCAGGTTGTGCAAGGCTTTGTGAAAACGGTAGGAACTCAAAATGAACAGAATCCAGCACTAACGAGGGACTGCCCAGCCAAGAGAAACCATAAACTGATAATGCCAACCCGAAGCAAACAGGGCTGTGCAGGGACAAAAACAGTTCGGTATTTGCAAAGTCCAGGATCAATGGAATGAATCCAAGGGTCGTCATTCCGTAAACGAGCGATGCAAAGTCAATTCAAACAGGACTTTGCAAAGGGAAAGAACTGCCAATATGCCCAAAATCCGACAGCAAAGGGGACAAGTCTAGGCAGGACATACCAGAAAGAGACAAACTCAAACCACATCGTCCGAAGCCTTGAAGGAGCAACAGGGATTCTGAGTGCACAGAATCAGGTACTGACAACAAAAACTCAGGCCTTCCCAAGCCGTAAGCTGGCGACACAGAGCCAGAATGCACACGGCTTCGCAGCAGCATCGACAGCCCGAAGTTGCTAAGGTCCAGCGCTGGTGTCAGTGGGTCTAAGCAGACGAAGCCAAAGGCAGACAGCGTGAAGTCTGGACGTGCGAATCCTTGCAGCAGAAGAGGAAAGTCAACTTGGACAAAATCCAACACGGATAACAGGAAACCCATGCAAGTCAGCCCATAGGCAAAGAAAGATGGGTCAAGACGCAAGAAGGATCTCAATGACAAAACGCTGCCTGGCATGACAAGATCTGAGACCAACGAAATGGGTTCCGTCCAGGCCATGCCATAGATTGACATCGAAAAGCCCATACAGACAAGGTGTTGCGAAGACAAGGAAAGCTCAATAGTTGCAGGATCCAACGCGGACGGTGACAACCCCAAGCACACTAAGCCATAGACAAACATCGGTGATCCTGCACGCAGAAGTCCACGTATCGACAAAGCGCTACCAAAATGTGTGGAATCCAAGGCCGACAAAAAGAATTCTGATCTGCAGAGGCCATAGATCAAAAGTGACAATCCCACCTGAGCGGAGGTGTGCAACGGCGAGGGAAGGCCGAGACTCAAATGGTCCAAGACAAGTAACAGAGAGCCTGTACAGCACAGGCCATAGGGTGATAGCACCAGGTCAAGTTGAGCAAGTGCCCGAAGAAACATAAATGGCCCGGAATTCAAAGAATCCAACACCAGCAGTAGAGAGTCGAGTTTGCACATGGAATAGGCAAATAAGGAGAATTCGAGGCAGCAGAAGCTATGCAGCAGCAATGACAAGTCAGTGTTCACAAGGTCCAGTACGAAGAGAGAAAGTTCAAGGCGTGCAATGCCATACACAAACAACACGCTGCCAAGGCAAGCGAAGCTACGCAGTGGTGGGGGAGATCCTGCATTCGAGAGATCCAGCGCAAACAGCAAGAGCTCAGGCTTGGTGAGACCATACGCCAACAAGGGACTTCCAAGGTGCGCAAAGGAGCGAAGAAGCAAAAAGGGTCCCAGATGGACAAAGTCTGACACCAGCAGAGATGATTCCAACCTACAGATCCCGTAGACCAGCAGCAGAAGGCCTGTGCATGCAAGGCCATGAAGTAGCGGCAAGAAGTCAAGGTGGATGAGGTCCAAAGTGGACAGCAAAAATCCCAGACAGACAAGGCCATAAACGAATGTGAAAGGATCTGACCAAGTGGATGTTTGTACGAACAGTGGGGGATCAAGTGAGATGAAATCCAGTGTTAAAACCAAAAATCCCAAACATGCCATGCCGAACATCAACAAGATCAAGTCCAGTTGAACGAATGAATGAAGCAACATCATGGGCCCGAGTTGCACAAAATCCAGTGCGGAAAGGAAGAATCCCAAGTGGCTGATTCCATAAATGGACATCAGGAAGTCCGATCGCATGAGGCTTTGAGGCGAAGGTGCACTACCGAAGTTGCCAAAGTCCGAGGCAAACGGGGAGAAATCTAAACATACCAAGCCGTAGATCAGCAGACTCGGTTCAAGTTGCGCACAACTTTGCAAGAACAGTGGGAATCCGATCTGCACAAGGTCCGAAACGAGTGAAGAAAGTCCCGAGCACGAGACACCATAGACCGACGTAGGCGGCTCAAGTCTTGCGAAGCTTTGAAGGAACAGGATCAAGCCTAAGCTCAGAAAATCCAGGGGCAGCATCGGAGAGTCCACACAGCACATTCCATAAGCCGAAGGAAAAAATCCCAGGTGTGCGGAGGATTGTGATGGCAACAATGACTCCAGAGACAAAAGATCTGACAACAACGGGATCAAATCCAATCAGACCATGCCATACACCGACAAGAAGAAGCCAAATCTCGACAGGGCTCGAAGAAGCGGCAAGAAGCCCAGATGAACGAAGTCCAACGCTGATATAGACAAGTCAGGGAGACTGAAGCCGTAGATGGACAAAAGGAAACCAATTTAAGACAAGCCTTGCAAAGGAAGCACAGAACCCAAATGGATAAAATCCAACAAAAATAGAGACAAGTCTAAACGCGCCATGCCATAGATCAACAGTGGCAATTCAAGTCAAACAAAGCCTCTCAGGGAAAGAAGTGGCCCCAGTTGCAGGTAGTCCAAGGCGAAAATGAAAGATCCTGGTCATGACATGCCAAAGACTAGTGGAGGCAAACCCATGCGCAAGAGGCTTTGCAATAAGGGCGGAAAACCCAGACTCGTGGCATCCAGGGTGAACGGTGAAGATCCCGAGCATGTCATTCCATAGACCGATGACAACAGTTCTGGACACAAGAAGCTTTGTGGCGACGAGATGCTGCCGGAGATGCCACGGTCCAAGACTGACGACAACAAACCCAGCCGGGCCATTCCAGACACTGAGAGTGCGGGTCCCGAGTGCGCAAACGATTGCAATGAGAGCGTGGAGCCCAAGTGCACGGAGTCAGGAGCTGAAGGTGAAAGGCCGAACCTACTTAGGCCGTAAGCAAACAAAAGAAGTTCTGTGCGCATGAGGCTTTGCAATGGCAGGCTTGAACCGATCTTGATGAGGTCCAGCACCAACAAGGAGAGCCCTGAACGAACACATCCATACACTGGCAAGAACAAGTCAGAACAAGCAAGGCTCCTCAACAACGTGCCAGAACCAGCGTGCACAAAGTCCGGAACCAAAAGGCTCAAGTCTGAACAGGTAAAGCCAAAGACCAGCATGGGAAAACCAACATGCACATATGACCTCATTGACGACGAAGGGCCCGAATGGAAAAGATCCAAGACCGATGAACTGAAGTCCGTCCTACACATTCCGTACAAGGACAAGACCAGGTCCAAACGCGCGAGACCTCGAGGTAGTAGGGAAGAGTCTGAATCGATGAGATCCAAGGTCGACAGAGAGAGACCCATACACACAATACCCCAGGCGAAAGGCAAGAAACCTGGCTGGGCAAGAGATTGAAGCGACGAAAAGGACCCTGTGTGAAGATAATCCAGGACTGGCGTCAGGAAACCCAATTGGCTGATTCCATAAACTGACGCGACTGAACCATAGTGAACAAATGCGTGCAAGGACACACTTGAAGCAAATTGCGAAGAATCCGAAACCGACAATGGAGATTCCAAGCATGTCATGCCATAGAGAAACGCCATCAAACCCAGCTGCGCAGAAGTCCTCAGGAGCATCGAAGGTTCAAAGTTGATGCTGTCCAGCACCAACATCAGCAGCTCCGGTCTGGCCAGGCCATAGACCAGCGAGAAGAACTCAGATCGCACGGAGCTCCGCGCCAACGGACTGGATCCGATTTGGACGAAGTCCAACAAAGGTAGGCTGCTGTCAAAGCAGGCCATGCCATACAAAGAGGTCAAGGACTCAGTTCGGAAGGGAGATCTCAATGATGCAAAGCTGCCCAAATGGATGAGGTCCAGAGTTGGGAATGAGAAACCAAGCCGAGACATGCCAGAAACCAATGACGGTGGGCCCGGCCTCATAAATGCTTGGAGTGACATTGACAAGTCGAGGTGCAACAAGTCCAAGATCAACAAGAATGGCTCGGGTCGAGTCATGCCATAGACTGACAGGACCAGACCTGTGCATGCATGGCTTTGCATCAAAGGCGAAAGGCCAGGATGCACAAAATCAAGTGCAGACGAGAAGCTTCCAACTCAAGACAGGCCATACACTGACAACGCCAGGTCAGGTTGCGAGGATGTTCGGATGGACAACAACGAATCCACTTGGATACAATCCAACACCGATGGCAAGGGCCCAGGTCTTGCCATACCAAACACCAAAGGTGAGAAATCTGATTGGACGAAAGTTCGGATGGACAAGAACAGACCCAGCAACGCAAAGTCCAAGATCAACATGAAGGAGTCAAGTCAGGCTAACCCATAAGTTGAAAGGGAGCTATCTGGACGGCCGCAGGCTCGCAAAAGCAGCGGAAAACCAAAACTCACGAAATCTAACAACGACAAGAAACTGTCTGGACATGCGATGCCATACACCAACAGACTAGGACCAATTTGACAGAAAGTTTGAGTCAACAGACTTGATCCACCGAGCATAAAGTCCAAGACTGGGGAAAAGAATTCCAAGCGTGCCAAGCCATAGGCAGAAATGGACAGTTCCAGTCAACCAAAGGTTTGCATGAGCAGCGGAGGGTCAACATGCACAGAGTCCAAGACCAACGGTGATAAGCCCATTCTTGATGTCCCATAGGCAAACAGGGAGGAGCCGATGCGGCAAAATGACCTCAACAGCGGAAAGAAGTCCAAGTGTCCATGATCCAAAACTGAAAATGGAAAACCTAGGCGAGCCAGGCCAAAAACCAACAAACTCGAACCCAATCTGCTGTGGGTGCGCAGGAACGACAAGGAGTCCGAGTGAACAAGATCCAACACTGGCACCAGCAAGCCCAAGCATGCGACGCCATAGGCTGACAAGACTGAGTCAACCCGCAAGAACCCGTGCAATGACATGGAAAAGCCGATCTGTACATGATCCAGCACCAGCAGGAAGAGATCAAGTCGAGCGATACCATAGGCCAACAAGGGCAAACCAATTCTCAAGAAGTGTTGCAATGAGAGGGACGGCCCAATGTTTCCGGAGTCAAGGGTTGGCAGAAGGAAGCCAGGACACGTCATTCCAAATGTAGACATCGGAAGACCTGAGCATACGTGGCCTTGAAGAAACGACGGTGAACCCAAATGAATGAAGTCTAAGGTCGAAGGCAAGAAGCCAAGTCGGGACATGCCGTAGAGCGACGCCGAAGAGCCTGAGCGTGCAAAGCCCTTAGGAGGCGGCGGCAGTTCAAGGCTCGAGAAATCCAGAGCTGACGAGCAAAAGTCAAGGCGAGTGATTCCATAGACCAACGCCACTGAGCCCAGTTGCATAGATGATCGCACTAGCGTAGCCAAGCCTGAGCATGCAAAGTCTAAGGTAAGCAGGCTGAAGTCCAGTCAAGCAACACCGAAAGTCAACAGTAACAAATCGGTTCACATAGAACTCCTCAAGGACGGAAGAGAACCAAGAAGGCCAAAGTCAGGGGCTAAAAGTGACAAGTCCAATCTGCAGATTCCATATGTCAACGGAACACTGCCTAAACGTGCCCAAGATCGAATCGACGAAGAACTTCCGGCACAGCCATAGTCGAGCATGAAAAGTGGGCTTTCCGATCGAGCCACGCCATAAGGTGACGAGAGCAATTCTGTTCAAGAAAATCCTTGCAACAGTGGTGGGAAGTCCAAGTGAACAAAGTCCAATGCAGGCAGTAAAAAATCAAAGCATGAGAGGCCATAAACCAGTAAGTTCGGGCCTGAACACATCATGCCTCGAAGAAACGAGGAACTGTCCATGTTCACAAAGTCCAGCACTGGAAGGCTCAAGCCCGTCCACATCACACCGTAAACTGATATTGACAAGTCTAGTCGCACGGAGCTATGCGACAACATAAAGGAGTCCACGAAGATGAGATCGAGAACGGGCAGCGGGGATTCAAGACGGGCCATGCCGGAGGCCAACAACAAAAATCCTGGGCAAGAAAAGCTGTGTGGAAACAACGCGAATCCTGAAATCACAAGATCCAGGATCAACGATGAAGAGCCCAAACAAGACACACCGTATACAGGCAGTGCAAGTCCCGTTCACATAAAGCTTCTCAAGAGCATCATGCTTCCAAACGATGCAAAATCCAGCAAAGACAAGGGAAGTTCAATGACCGTCATGCCATACACAGAGATGTCTACTCCCAGTTGACTGTAACCTCTGGGAGATAGTGGGCTGTCGACAGACATGAAATCCAATGAGAAAGGCGGCAAGCCCAACTTAACAAGGCCATAGATGGACATGGGAGACCCAAATCAAGTAAGAGATCTGAGCAAAGATGAGGACTCAATATGAACAGAATCCAACACCAACAAGGCCAAGTCTGAGCACGTCATGCCATACACCGAAGTCAGAGATTCGGGCCGCACGAAGCTGCGCGATGGCAAGCTCAAGCCCAAATGAACGAAGTCGAGCACCGGCGAAGCCAGTTCCAGCCACGCCATTCCAAAGACCGACAGCAGCGATCCCAGCCGTGCGAAACTGTGAAGTGACAGCGTGAGGCCAAGGTGCATGAAATCCAGGACCAACAAAGGAGAATCTGACCAGGCCACACCAGCCACAAAAATCAAGAAGTCGGAGCAGCTGAAGCCATGCAAGGGCAACAGCGGGCCTAAGTGGATGAGGTCCAAGACGAACAACACTGATTCGCAACAGGCCATGCCATAGAGAGAAAGCATGGAATCAATACGACAATGGGATCGTAGCAAAAGGAAGAATCCCAAATGCAGCATGTCTGAAATGAACAGAAAAGAGCCCAAGCACACCAATCCCCAGATTGGCAAAGGCGACCCAGCGCGACAATGACTTCGAATCAACAAGAAACTGCCTGACTGGAGAAAGTCCGAGACCGGCAGGGGAAGTTCGATTCATGACATTCCATAAGCAAACAGCATCGGTTCTACATGCACATGACCTCTGAGAGACAGCGGACTTCCAACGAATCCCGCGTCAAGGATGGACAAGGACGAGTCAAGTCTTGCCATTCCAAAGACCAACAAGGTGGAGCCCAATTGAGCAAAGGCCCTTGAGGGCACAGTGGGTCCAAGGTGAACGAAGTCTAGCACCGAAAGGTGCAGTTCGATTCGAGACATGCCATAGACCAAGGGGCTGAAGCCCATTCAAACAGGTGATTGGAAAAACAAGAAGCTATCCAGTTGGACAAAGTCCAAAACCAACAATGAGGGCTCTGACTGCGACATACCAAAGACCAGCAAGGCAAGGCCAAGTCTCATGAAGGATTGCACCAACAGCAAAAGGCCCAGTGAGGCAGGATCCAGCACTGAGGGCGAAAGACCCAGGCAAGTCATGCCATATGCCGACAGCAAAAGATCCGGTCATGCGAAGCCTCGCAATGATGAGCTCAGTTCGACGTGCACGAGGTCCAGGGCTGGTGAAAAGGAAGCCAAGCGCAAGACTCCATAGACCAACGTGGCGAATCCCAAGCGAAGGAAACTCCTCAAGGGCAGGAATGGGCCAAGAACCAAAGAATCCAAGGCCGACAAGATCGAGCCGATTCGGGTCATGCCGTAGATCAAGGCTGCGGAGCCCAACCAAGCATAGCCTCTTGGAAATAAGAAGAACTCAGTATTCACAAGATCTAAGGTCAACATTGGAGAATATAGGCAAGAAACACCGTAGACCAACGACATGAGGTCAAGTCGGCTAGGACCATGTGAGGACAATGGAAAGCCCGAGGAGATGAAGTCCGAAGTCGACAGGATGGAACTCAAACGAACCATACCATAGGCCGACGAGGACAAGTCACACCTTGCGAAGGATCTCAACGATAACGACAAACCAATGCTCACCAGATCCAAGGCTGACAACAGACTTCCCAAGCACGTCATGCCAGAGATAGACAGAAAGCTGTCTAGACAGGCAGGGCCATGTAAAAACAGCAAGGGTCCGATTTGAATGAGGTCCAGTACCAAAGTCAGCAGCTCCAAACACAATTGACCGTACGTGGACAAAGTTGGTCCGATCTTCACGAGTCCGTGTAGGGGCATTGGAAAACCCGTGAAGGCAAAGTCCAGTGCGGAAACGGAGGAGTCCATCCAGGTCATGCCGTAAATGGACGACAATGATCCAACTCAGATGTAATTATGCAGGGACAGAGAGAAGTCAAGATGCAAATGGTCCAGCGTCAGCAATGGCAAGTCCAGACATGTCATGCCAAAGACCGACAGCATAGGGTCTGACCAGGCGAAATTCCGCAGGAACAGCAAGAAGCCCAAGCACAAAAGGTCCAAGACCAGCAAGGAAAGTTCCAGTCATGTGAGGCCGTAGACAAGAACTGGTGAGCCACAACAAACAGGCGTTTGCAAAGGAGGCGCCAAGTCAGATTGAATAAAGTCCAAAGCTGACATCAAGGGACCAGGCCAAGTCACACCATAGATTGACACGATGAGACCCAAATGAGCAAGGCCTCGTATTAGCATGATTGGTCCAAAAGAGCCGAAGTCCAAGAGTGAAATGCTCAAGTCCAAGCAACACAAACCATATACAAATGAAGAGAAGCCCATCCACAAAAAGCTGTGCAAGAGGAGGGATGAGTCGAGATGGAGCAGATCAAGCAAGAAAAGCATGGACCCCGGTCGCACCATTCCATACGCGGACGGTACAGAGTCCATTCGGGCATATGCTCGGATTGATAGTCCCAAGCCCAATGATGCGTAGTCCAACAGCAACGTGATTGATTCCGGGCAAGCTACACCATAAACAGACATGACAGAGTCTGACCACGCAGACATTTGAAGCGACAGTGAGGGGTCAACCGTGATGAGGTCCAGTACCAACAATGTGAAACCTGCACGTGTCATTCCATAGGTTGGAAGAGCTGGTTCCATTCACACGAGACTTTGGAGTAGCAAGGACAAGTCAAGATTCAGGAAGTCTAAGATAGGCAGAGTTGGGCCCAACCGAGTGCATCCGTAGACAAAAGCCGAAAGACCGAAGCAAACATGCCCTCGAAGAAACGATGTGGGACCAAGGCAGACTAGGTCCAAGGCTGACAGGGACAGACCGGATGTTGTCATGCCATAAATGGACAAAAACGGATCGAGTTGAGCGAAGCTCCTCAGGGACAAAGTGAAACCTGGCTGCACAGAGTCAAGAACTAATGGCAAAAAGTCAGGCTTTGACATGCCAAAGACTGACAAGGAAGAACCCGGTCGCAGAAAGCCCTGCAACAACGTGCTGGGATCAGAGTGAGCAAATTCCAACACTGGTGAACTTAGACCTGAGCATGTCATGCCGTAAGCCAACAACACAGATCCTGAGCGGAAAAAGCTTTGCAAGGACAAGATAAGGTCCAGGCTGACGAGATCCAAGGTGGACATGGGCAGGCCCACACAAGAGATACCATAGATGGATGTCAGTGAGCCCATTCGCAAGGAGGATCTGATGGACAAGATGCTGCCGAAAGTTCCGGAGTCCAAAATGGGCGAAGGAGATTCCAGTTTGGTTACAGCATAGACTGACAGAAGCAGTCCTAGCTTGGCATGCGATCTCATTGGCATGCTCAGGCCGAGATGAAAGAAGTCCGATACCAAGGGTGTGGGATCAGGTCGCTGCATGCCATATGTAGACAGGAGCAGCTCAGGGTGCAAAAAGCTTCTAAGCAATGCCACGGAACCCAGATGGGAAAGATCCGCTGGCAACAGTGCGAAATCCAGTCGCGTCAGGCCATACAGAGGTATCGAAAATTCCAGGCGCAGGAAACTTTGGAGCAAGAGGGGGAAATCGACTTGGATGAAGTCCGAAACCGATAAGGACAAACCCAGCTGCGTCAAGCCAAAGACCAAAATAGTGAAACCCGTCCGCAGAAAGCTGTGGAGAGGCGCGACTGATCCGACCGTCACGAAGTCAAGAGCTGACAAGAAGAGATCGAGCTTGGCGAGGCCGTAAACAGACAAAATGGATTCAAGGCATATGAAGGATCGCAAAAACAACAAGGAACCAGAAGTGGTCACGTCTGGCACCAGTAGGGATGGACCAAGACGGGTGATGCCATAGGCCAACAAGAACAAGCCCAAGCGCGCAAGGGTCCGCGAGAACAGGTTGGATCCTATAGTCACAAGGTCCAAGACCAATGAGGTAAAATCTGGTTTGGCAACTCCAGATGCCGAAGGAAATGATTCTGGACGACAAGAGGCTTGCATCAATGAGGAGGGCCCCGGTAGCACGAAGTCTGAAGCCAAAACTGATAAAGCCAAGCAAGCCATGCCATAGGCGGACAAAGCTAGGTCGGTACAGACCATGCTCCGCATTGAAGACATCAGGTCCAAATGAATGAAGTCTAAGGCCGGCAAAATTGAGCCCGAGCGGCATAGGCCATAGACAAACAGCAAAAAGTCCACACATAAGTGGCTTTGCAACGAAGTGGATGGCTCAATTTGAAAATGATCCAAAGCCAACAGCAAAAGCCCAAGTCGAGTCTTGTCATACATGGGCAAGAAGAATCCCAATTGAGCAAGGCTTCGAGCTAAAAGTGCCAAGTCAATCCTCACAAAATCCAAAACCAACGTGGTGAAGTCCAACCGCACCACGCCATACGCAGACATGAAAAAGTCGAGTCACAGGAAGCCTTGGAGTAACGATGAAAGGCCTACCTCAATGAAGTCCGAAGTCAACAAAGAAAAGTCTGAGCAAGTCATGCCATAGGCAGGTGGAAAGGAACCAAGTTGGAGCCAACTACTTGCTGGCATGGTGAGGTCAGAATTTGCAAAATCAGGGACCAGCAGAAATGGTTCCAAGCGCATCATTCCGTAGGCCAACAAAACCGACTCAAATCAGGAGGCACTGTGAAGCAACAAGAAGGGACCCAAATGGACAGAATCCACAGTTGGCATTGGAGGTTCAAGACGGGTCATGCCATACACTAACAGTGCTAGACCTGAACGGACGTGTGCTCGCAGGAACATGGTCGGGTCTGAATGGACAGAATCCAAGGCGGGCGGCAAAAAACTCAGACGGGCCAGGCCATAGATAAACATAACCAAGTCAGGTTGACAATGACTTTGCAAAAATAGGGACGAGCCTAAATTCAAAGAGTCCAGGATCAGGGGAGCTGATTCGGGGCAGGTCATGCCATAGGCAGACAAGAGCAAGTCAGATTTCGCAAATCCATGCGACAGCAAGAAGGGTTCCAGGTGAATGAAGTCCAAGACTGGTACAGGAAGACCAAGACACGCCAGGCCGAAGACTGGAAGCAGCAAGCCCAAGCGAGCAAAGCTCCTCGAAGACAGGGAAAAACCCAATCGAATGTAGTCCAGTACGGGCAGCAGAGGTTCAGGGGTTGCTATTCCATAGGCGGACAACAGCAACCCAATTCGAAACATGGCCTGCGAAGACAAGGAGAAGCCAGAATGAACATGGTCCAAGACTAAAGGGGGCACGTCTGAACAGCCTAGGCCATAGGCTGATGGCAATAATCCAAGCTATATCAAGCTTCTGATGGAAATCGCGAGCCCAAAATTAACAAAATCAGGTGCCGATGGGCTTGAGCCCATTCGCGCAACTCCGTAGAGCAGCATCATGGGACCAAGTCGAGCGAGGGATTGCAAGAACAGAGCGAGTTCTAAGTGCAAGAAATCCAAGGCCAACGAGAACAAGTCCAGCCGGAAACTGCCATAAACCAACAGCAGGGGACCAGTTTGAATGAAGGACCTCGTGAACAAGAAAGAATCTGGATGGACGTGGTCCGACACCGATGGTGATGGGTCCAACCTGGCCATTCCAGATGCTGAGATGCTAAAGCCCAAGCAAGCAAAAGATCTGACTGATAGGGAGCTTGACCCAACGAAACAGTCTTTCACCAAGAGGTTCAATCCTGAGCACGTAATACCAAAAGCCAACAACAAGAAATCCAAGCAAACGGGGCTGCGCAAGAACATGAAGGGGCCTGAACTCAGGTAGTCCAAGATCGGCAGTAAGAATCCCAACATCACAATGCCATAGGCCAAAGGAATCAGACCCACACGTGCGAGGGAATGGATCAACAAGGAAGATTCTGAGCATGCATGGTCCAAGGTCAACGACGAGGATCCTGGGCTGGAAACCCCGAAGGTGGACGAAGGAAAGCCTAAACACACAAAGGATTGTAATAATGAGCTGAAACCCAGAGAAGCCCAATCCAGCACTGGCAATGAGGAGCCTGATCAAGACATGCCAAAAGCCGATGGAGACAGACCAACTCGCGTGTGACCTTGAAGAAACAGAACAAAGCCAAGAAAGACGTAGTCCAACGATGACAGGATGGGACCGGGCCGTGTGATCCCATAGACCAAAGTGGAGCTTCCCAGTCAGATGAAGGTATGCAAAAACAACGCGAAATCAATGTGCAGCATGTCCGAGATCAACAATGAGAAATCTAACCTACACAGCCCATACGTCAACGAAATTGAGCCTAAGCGGGCAAGGCTTCTCACGAACAAGAAACTTTCAGGTTGCACCAGATCCAACGCAAACAACACAAGTCCCAAGCATGTGAGGCCATAGGTGAGCATTGCTGATCCAAGTTGCAAGCTTGAGCGCAAGGACAGGACCAAACCTGACGACACAAGGTCCGAAGCCAACAATGACAAGTCCAGTGTGGAACAACCGTAAACCAACAAAGCCAAATCAAGTCGCATGAATCCGTGCAGCAAAGCTAAGAATCCGAAGTGGCAGTGGTCCAAGACCAGCAGGAAGAAGTCTGATCAAGTCAGTCCATACAATGAAAGCACGGAGCCATAACAAGCGAGTGCATGCAGAAATGACAAGAGCTCCATGTGGACGAAATCCAAGGCTAAAAGGCTCGAGCCAGACTTCACTGCACTGAAGGCGGACGGGAGACTGTCGAATCGAGCGGAGCATTGAGCTGAAGGTGACAACTCAGAGCTCATGAGATCCGACAGTGGCAATGGAAGTCCCAACTGAACCATTCCAAAAGTGGACATCAAAAGGCCTAAACGCATGGAGCTTCGTGCCAACAAAGTGCTCTCCAGGTCAACGTGGTCCAATGCTGAAGCAAAGAGTTCTGACCAAGAGATGCCAAAAATGGATGATGTAAGGTCAAGGTGAAGGGAGCCTCGAAGTGGCAGTAACGATCCCATCTGGACAAGGTCAAGAGTCGGCAATGAGAAGCCCAACTTGCTCATGCCATAAATGAACAGGAGCAATCCGATGCACAAGAAGCTCCGCGAGGATGGTACAGAACCAAGGCTAACAGGATCCAGTATCAACGTTGAAAGCCCTAAACAGCTCATCCCGTACACTAAAGCACACAATTCTGTGCGAAGAAAACTTCTCGAGAAAAGTGAGCTGTCCAAATGAATAAAGTCCAAAACCAGCATCAGCAGCTCCGATCATGCGCAGCCAAAGGGCAACAAGGTGAGTCCCAATCGAGTAAGCGCGTGCAATGACAACAAGGAACCAAGGCCTGCAGAGTCCAACACTAGAAGCGAAAAGCCCGAGCAGACCAGGCCAAACGCCAACAAAGCCAATCCCAAACGAGCAAAGCCGTGAGGAAACAACGCGAAGCTTAACTTCACAAGATCCGAGACAGAAACCGACAGGTCCACTTTGCTGAAGCCATAAACCAACGACAAGAAGCCAGGATGCGCATGGCTACGCAGCAGTGCTGAAGATCCGAAATGCACCAAGTCCGATACCAACAAAGTAAGGTCCATTCGGCACAAGCCGTAGGCAGACATCAGCGGACCCAAGCGCATGAAACCTTGCAGAAGCAGCACGGACCCCATGTGCAGAAGATCCAACACCAGCAACAAGGGGTCAAGTCGTGTCATGCCCCATGTGGATATCAAAAAGTCGATGCAAATGAAGCTTTGGATGGACAGAAAGAAGCCAGGATGGACAGAGTCCGACACCAACAGCGAAGAACCCAATCAGGACATGCCGTAAAGCGACAGCAACAGCTCGGATCGCATGCGTCCGCGTAGCAACGGTGTGGGCCCAGGATTGACGAAGTCTGACACCGAAAACGACAAGTCCAAACGCGCCATTCCGAAGGCCAACAGGACCGAGTCTAGGCGCACGGAACCCTGCGAAAACAGGTTCGGGTCCAGGTGGATGAGATCCAAAATCAACGAAGGAGGTCCCAAGCATGTCATGCCAAAGGCCAACATGATAGATCCTATTTGAGAAAAGCTTCGCAGCGGCAAAATCAAGGCAACACTCAAGAAGTCACAGGTGGATATCGGGCTGCCCAAGCAAGCCATTCCAAAGGCTGAGGTCGAACTTCCTGAACACGCAAGTCCCTTGAGCAGCAGGATGAGGTCCATGTTCAAAAGATCCAAGACCAACGAAGGCAATTCAAGGCGTGTTAGGCCAGAGACTAATACTGATGAACCCAAGTGAACGAAGCTGCGAACAGGCAGCATCAGATCAAGCTGGACAGAATCCAAGACCGACAGCGAAAATCCGAGAGTCGACACACCATAGGCCAACACCGAGGAATCTAAGCGCACAAGACCATGCAATGAAGGGAAACTTCCCATTTGGATGAAGTCAAGCACTGACAAAGACAGGCCCAGGCAAGCCATACCAAAGATAAACATCATGGGCTCCAAGCGAGAAAAGCTATGCAGAAGCGACAGCAAGCCCAACTGAATGAAGTCCAGAAGTAATGAAGGCAAGTCCAATCTACACAGCCCAAAGACCGATGTGCTGAATTCCAGACACACATGGCCCCGGAGCGATAGAGAAGAACCTGAATGAAGGAGGTCCGTCACAAAGAGTGGAGATCCGGTCCTTGTCATGCCGTAAACCGAAATTGTCAGGCCAACTTGCGTGTGACTTTGAGGCAAAAGCGTGAAGTCAATCATGAAGAAGTCCAACACAAAGACCGGGAATCCCAATCAGCTCAGGCCATACACTGGCAAGATCGAGTCAAAGTGGGCGAGACTCCTCAAGGACAAGGTGAATTCGAAGATTGCGAAGTCCAAGACCAGCAGGGACAGGCCCAAGCAAGCCATACCATATGCAAATATCAAAAACCCAGGTCAAATAGGGTAACGCAAGGGCGATGGCGATCCAAAGCTTACGTAGTCTAAGACTGGCGAGCTCAAGTCCAAGCAATGCATTCCATAGACTGATGAGAGCGAGTCGAATTGAGCCCGGGTTCTCAAAGATGCTATGGATCCCAGATGCACAAAATCAAGGACCAATAAAGTGAGGCCCGTACGCGCTATGCCATAGGCCAACGAAACCGAACCCAGCTGACCAGGACCTTGGAGAGACATGAACGGATCAATGTGGTAAGGATCCAGCAACAATAGCAACAACTCCAAGCAGGCCATTCCGAAAAGCAGCAAGGTCAAATCCAGACATGCAGAGTTGCGCAGGGGTAAGGAGCTATCAATCTGAACGAAGTCCAGGATCAACAAAGAGAGTTCCGGACATCCCATGCCAAAGACTGACGGCATGGATCCAGGGCACATGGAGCCATGCAGTGACGAGGAAGAATCAAGGCTTAGAGGGTCCAGAACCAACGTTGGGAAATCAGGCCATGTCATGCCAGAGACCAACAGAAAAAATCCAAGTTTTCCAGGCCCTCGCAGCAAGAATGATGAGTCCATGACTGCATAGTCAGTCACCGACATAGAAAGCCCCAAGCAAACCATGCCGTAGGCCAACACCAGGCTTCCAAGATGTCCAAAGCTACGCAAAAACAAAGAGGAACCCATGTGTACAAAGTCCAAGACCAAGAGTGAAGGCCCCAGTTGAGTCATACCGTAGACCAACATCATCAAGCCCAGCCTTGCAAAGCTCCTCAGTGAGAGACTGCTTTGCATGATGGCATGGTCGGAGACTGACAGAGTTCTGTCCACCCGGAGGAAGCTTCCGGCCGAAGTTGGGGAGTCCATGTTGACGGAGTCCAGGGTCGAAGGGGACGAACCAAGTCTGGCTATGCCATATGCAAACGTGAAGAGCTCAAGTTGAGCGGAACCTTGCAGCAGCAACGAAAAGCCAATCTGCACAAGGTCAAGGATCAACAATGATGATCCCAAGCACGCGATGCCATACACCAACGTAGAGAAGCCCAAGCGAGCAAAGCTTCGCACAGAGTACGAGCTCAAGAACTCAGCATATCCTCTTGTTCTGAAGCCTTCTGTGACAACACACATGCCATAGATGGATGTGAAAGGTTCAAGTTGCGCAAGTCCATGCAGTGAAAACACAAATCCAACGGTCACATAGTCTAAAACAAACAGCGAGAATGCCAATCAAGCCATGCCGTAGGCAGAAAGAACAGATTCCAAGCGCGATACCGTTCGCACTGATAAGGAGCTGCCGAGTGCAAAGTAGTCTAGAGCAGAAAGGGGCAATCCCAGGCAAGCCATGCCGTATACCAAAGACGCCAGACCAAGGTGAATATGGCTTTGGAGCAACAAAAAAGAACCCAAATGAATGAAGTCCATGACAAACAGAATACTTCCAAGCCACGACATGCCATAGGCCAACATAGCAGAGCCAATCCTTTGAGAGCCTTGAGTCGACAAAGAGCTTCCAAAATGCATGAAGTCCAACACTGATGCCATGTCACCTGAACGAGCCACGCCATAGAGCAAGAGCGACGATCCGAGGTACCCGAGGCTTTGCAAGAATGGCAATAAATCCGTTTTGACGCAGTCCAGAATCAGTGGAAACAACTCTGATCGTGTCATGCCAAAGAGTGGCGGGATGGAGTCAAGGCGGCAGTGAGCTCTGATGAACAGTATCAAGCCAAGATGCACGGAATCCAACACCGACAAGAAAAACTCCAATCAAGTCATGCCATAAATCAAAATGGTCAAGCCCAGCCGTGCAAGACTTCGCAGTGACGGACTTGGACCAGGCGTCCCGAGGTCCAATGATGAAGCCGTAGGGCCCAGTCATGTCATGCCATAGACCAACATGTGATAATCTGATTGGGAAAGGGATCGCAAGGGTGAGGAGAAGTCCAGGTGCACAAAATCCAGGATCAACAGCAAAAGGCCAGGTCGCAGCATGCCATAAACCGACGAGCTGGATCCAAAGCATGCGAGTGATCTCATAGACATGACCAAGTCCAGGTTGACAAGGTCCAGGGCCAACAAAGAAGAGCCTGACATGCTAACACCGTAGGTCAGCAACACGAAGCCCAGGCAAACAAAGCTGTGAACCGATGAAGCCAAGCCCATATGAACAAGGTCCGGAACCAAAATCGAACTGCCCAGCCATGACATGCCATAGACCGACATCGCAGAGTCCAGCCACATGGCGCCTTGCAACGATGAAGCCGATCCGCACATCACAAAATCCAACACCGACATGCCAGGTCCAATGCAACCAATGCCATAGGCCGAAATCATCAGATCAATGCGACAAAGACTCCTTGAAGGCAGACCCAAGTCCAGACTAGCGGAATCCAAGGTGGACGACATAGATCCCAAACGCCCCATCCCGTAGACAGGGAGAGAAAGGTCAAATCTTGCCGTGCTTCTGGGCGACATCGCACTCCCACATGTCATAGAGTCCAACGTCAAGGCCGCAAGTCCTGGACATGAAATGCCATAGGGCGAAAGCACCAAACCTGATCTGGAATAAGTTCTTAAAAACATCGGCAAGCCAATGTGCGCAGGATCTGAAACAAACAATGGAAGTCCCACCCATGACATTCCATAGACTGGCAACACCAAACCCAATCGCACATATGTCCTCACAAACATGCTGAAGCCAGCACTGACAAGGTCAGGGACTGACAACAAGAATCCCAAACGCGCAAAGCCATAGATGGACGTTGCGAGGCCTGGTCGCATCGGAGATTGCATTGGCAGCGAAAGTTCCATCTGCAGAGAGTCCAGAGCAGACGGAGAAAGTCCCATACGAGTCAGTCCGTAGATGAAGACTGAAAAGCCAGAGCAAGCTGATGCCTGCGAGGGCAGTGGAAATCCCATGGTTCCAAGATCCAATATGGACAAGAATGATCCAGGTCAAGACAGACCGAAGATCAAAAGTGGCAACCCAAGCCTTGCGAACGCGTGCAAAGGCAGAAAGGATTCCACTTGAATAAAGTCAAGTACCAATGGTGAGGGCCCCAGTTGCACCAGTCCAAAAGCAGGTAGACTGGGACCCAATCAAACCAAGCCACGAGGCAACACAGCCAGGTCGAACTGAATGAAGTCCAAAACCGAAAGCAACAGACCCAACCAGCTGATGCCATAGATCGATGCTGGCAAATCGATGCAAGCAAGGCCTTGCACCAGCAATGGCAAGCCGAGCGTCACAAAGTCTGATGTCAACGATAAAAAGTCAAGTCGGCCCATGCCATAGATGGACATCATGAAGCCCGTTTGGGCAAAACTCCTCGACAACGAGATGCTGCCAAAGCTCACAAAATCCAAAACCAATGACGAGGAACCTGGATGTGCAATGCCATAGGGAGATGATACGAAGCCTAATTTGTTGAGACTGCGCAGAGACGTGAGAAAGCCCAGACAGACAAAGTCCAAAGCGGAAGGCAAGGGACCAAACCTGGTCAAGCCGTAGGCAAACATGATGAGACCCAGGCAAGCAAGCGTTCGCACTGATGTGCTGCTGCCAGCTATGATGAGATCTAAAATCAACAGCACTGATTCAGTCCACGTCATTCCAAACACAGGTGGCGCAAGACCAAGTCAAATAAAACTATGCATTGGAGGCATGGACCCCGGATGTGCAAAGTCCAAGATCAGCAACAAAGAGCCCAGTCAGCACATGCCATAGGCTAAAGAGGAAGAACCCATGCAGACAGGACCTTGGAATGACACGATACTGCCAGTGCTTGCATGATCCAAGACCAGCATCGAAGGGCCCAATCTGGACTGACCGTAAGTCAGTAGCAAAGGACCTGGTCAGAAATGACTTTGCAGGAACACTGATGGTCCTGCAACTACGTGGTCAAGCGAGAACAATGTGGAGTCCAAGCAACCCATGCCGTACATGGAAGTCATAAAACCAGGTTGAGCGAAGCTGCGAAGGGAGGAGGCCAAGTCAAAATGAGCGAAGTCCACACCTGACGATAAGGATCCCAAGCACATCAAGCCATAGGCCAAAAGTAAGAGTTCAAAGTGCGAATGGGCGCGCAGGAATGGGGAACTACCCATGTGAGCAAGGTCAAGCGCCAAAGGCAACAAACCCGTCTGACTCATGCCATAAGCAAACGATGCTGATCCTGAATGAGTAAGACCTCGAGCCAACGGAAATGATGCAAAACTAACAAGGTCCAGTGCCAGTGACGAAGATCCCGGACAAGTCACGCCATAGGCCAAGATCGGTGAACCTAATCACACAAAGCCCCTCACAGGCAGAGGAGATCCCACGTGGACGAGGTCCAAGACCAACAAGAACAAATCCGGTCATGCTGTGCCACTGGGTGGCAGGGAAGAGTCAGAGCGAATAAAGCTGTGCACGGACAGTAACGAGCCCATTGACACAAAATCCAAGACGAACAACACGAGGCCTGACCAAGCAACTCCAAAGACTGACAGCAGAAAACCCAAGCAAGCGAGTCCTCGGAGAGGCAAAAAGAAGCCTGGCTGCACAGGGTCCAGGGCTGATGGAGACAGCTCAAGGCAACCGACTCCATAGATCAAGAGCGACGAACCAATGCGGCAATGTCCTCTCAACGACAACGAGGAGCCCGGTGCGACAAGATCAAGTGCCAACAAAGGCAAACCAAGGCGCGCCGCGCCATATAGCAACATTGCCAGGTCAAGCTGCACGAGGCTACGTGCAGGCATTGATAAGTCCAAAGTCAAGAAATCCACGATGGACAAAAGAAATTCAAAGCATGTGATGCCATAGACCAACAGCAGAGAACCCAAGCGTGTAAAGCTGGTGACCGAGAGACCACTGCCCGGCTCCACTGAGTCGTAAGCCAACGGTGCGAAGCCAAGGCGTGCCAAGCCAAAGAGCAGCATCGGAGAGTCGAGTCAAATGTAGGACTTCAACGGCAACGAAAAGCCCACAGACACAAAATCCAAAGCTGAAGGCGACAGGTCGAGACTGGCTAAGCCGAAAACAAACATGGACGAACCAGGCCAAGCGAGGCCTTGGAGTGGCAAAGATGAGTCAAGCTGCAAGCAGTCCAAGATGGACAGCAAGTCTTCTATGCGGCTCATTCGATAAGCAAAGAGGGCAGAGCCCAAGCGTGCAGAGCTACGTGCCAACAAGAAAAAGCCCAAGAGAAACAGATCTAAGACAGACAAGAATTCTCCAAGTCGACTCATGCCATACATGGACATGAAATCACCCATGTGAACAGGTGCACGCAGGGACGTAGTCAAGCCCATCTGCGCCATTTCCAGGATGGACAACGGAAATCCAGGGCGTGTGCATCCGAAGGCCAAAGGTGGCAGTCCAGGTCGGACAAATCCGCGGAGAGACGTGGCGGAGCCAAGATGTACAAAATCCAGCGCCGACGTGGAAGGCCCTGAGCGACTCAGTCCGTAGACAAACAGCACCGAACCCAAGCGGCCATGCGTCCTCAGTGATGGTGACGAACCCAAGTGGATGAAGTCAAGCACCGAAGAAACCGAGTCTGATCGAACGCTGCCATAAGTTGACATAGTGAAATCTGTGCGTGCAAAACTACGAGGTGACAATGCGCTGCCAGGATGTGCGTAATCCAGCACTAAGGGCGAGGAACCTGGCCTACTCATGCCATAGCACAACATCATGAGTTCCAATCACACGTGACTTCGCGAAAAGGTCGAGAAACCCAGGTGAACAAAATCCAAAACCGGCAAAGTGCTGTCCAAACGCGCCATTCCATAGGTCAAAAGCACACTCCCAAGCTGCACAGAGCTCCGAAGAGACACGACCGAACCACAGCTGGTGAACTCCAACACTGACATCACCGAGCCAGGGCGGCTCATGCCGTAGACAGACGTCACCAAGCCTAAACAGATAGACGTCCGCAGCAACGGCAGTGAGCCAAAGTCTACAAGGTCAAGTGCAGGTGGAGAACTATCGAGCCAAGTGATGCCATAGGTAGATACCATGAAGTCAAATTAAGACAAGCTATGCACAAACGGAGAAAATCCAATGTGGGTGAAATCCAAGACGGACAGCATGGAGTCCAAACCTCAGTGCGCCAATTCCATCCATGGCAGATCCCCAGCACTCACTGGTTACGATTGGGAACAACAGGTTTTCTCAATCCCCAAGAAACAGGCAAGCTCATAACCTCTATGGTTCATGGTAAACCACCACTGAAAAGTACCGCTCACAAAATTAAACTGGATGATTGGTCAAAACGCTACTCTCCTTGCCCTTGGAAGGATGAAATGATGAGACAGCTGTACCTGGGTAACTCCACACCACTCTGAGCAATCGAAACAGGCCATGCCCGGGCAATTGCAAGTTGAACTGCGTCCAAATGAAAGCATTAAGTGTCTTGAAGTCAATAGCAATTGTACATAGAAATAACTAACTCACAATCATGATTGTACGTGATGTGTACAAAAAAGGTGGTTGTGTCGCCACCAATACTACCCCGAAGATACATGTCATTATGATTGTACAGATAACCAAGTTGTAGTCGAGCGAAGGTGATCCTTGGCAACGGGATTCGCAGTGGCTGGTGAGGCCTTGAGGAAGATTTGTTGTGTCGCCAACCATCATTTCTTCAACTGCCAGTTCTCCAACAATTCTTCGAAAATGCTTAGTTTCATTGACGCAGTGGATGACTATGGGTGACTATGGATGACTATGGATGATCATCAAATTGAACTGATTTCAGACACAGGTCCCCAGGTGGTCACGTGGGATCCCGCACGGGCTTGCTCGAAGAGCAGCAGCGACGGGCCGAGGCGTGCGAAGGACGCCACGGACAGCGAGCTCCCCGGAAGGGTGAAGTCCTCGCGGCCGCGGCGGCAACGCTGGGAGTGGAGAAGATGTGCAACGGTGGACCTTGGTGGACCTTGGTGGACCTTGGTGGACCTTGGTGGACCTTGGTGGATGGTGAAAATGGTGAAGTTCAAGTTGATGTGGTTGGTTGATGGTCAAGTTGAGATGTGACTGGTGAAGTGGGTGTGGTGCTTGAGCAGTCGGTCTATAGTCGTGATGGTTTGTGGCGGTCTAACGATGCTCAATGACGGTTGGGTCATGATTCATGGTACAGGAGAACGACCAACAGTAACCCACACAATGTACCCAAGTGTACCAAGCTCTTTGGCCCATCCCTCTTACAAGAACACCATGACTTTTTTGACCATGTCATTAATGTTGGTAGCGAATGCAGATAGACAAATGTATAGACAACATGTACATTCGTACATGTTCATATTATGTATACAAATTAACGTATGTAGATATAGTATACACAAATTAATGTATGTATATATGTAATTGTATATACAGTACATCCTGTACATCATACACATGTGAGCACTAGAATGAACACAAACACATGCACTGCCGTTGCTGCAATGTCTGGGATGGGTAGCCTCACCCTGGCCAACCCCCTGCTGGCTCCTTGACGGACAACACGCTACCAGTTCAAGCCACGCCGGAAACAGGCATAGTGAAGCCTGCAGAGCTGACTGCTAGACATGGCAACCAAGGGAAACGCTTGAAGCACCAATGGAAGCCCCTCCAGTCACACAGAAATGAAGACTACAAGAGTGGCATGGAGGTCTCACAAGTAAAACGAGAAGAACTCAGGAAATGCGTTTGTTGCCAAAAGCCATTCACCCCATCGTATGGTGTTGACGACCACGGAGAGCGAGAGACAGAGAGAGAGAGAGAGAATGAAATGATGAAATGATCCTCCAGGTCTTTGCACACACAAACGTGGCTGCACTTCAAAAATATCATGTCATCTGCAGTTGTATTCTTACGATTCGACGTTTGGGAAAATTGAACAACGATGGAAACAATCCGATGGAAACAATCCATGACCAAATTGTTTCAATGATTGATGATCCATGGTCAGATGAAATTCTTACAATCCAATGATCAGCTCTGCACATTTTTCTTCATATGAATCCCAGGGTGAGGTGGTGCTCCGCGCATCCACAGCTCCATGGGTTGGCCACACACCGCGTTGCGTTGCGCCGCGTTCACCGCCGCGCGCCTAGTCGAGTGAAGGAGGCAACGCTCAAAGAGCTGCCGAAGTTGCCGTGGTTTTGGACCGAGAAGACTTCGCCTCAGCCCGAGCCCAGTTCGCTGTTACGAACGAAAAGGCCACGAGTGCCGGTGCGGTGCGAGTTGGATGCGAAGACTGAAGATAGGAACTTATGGATACAGTATTAAGTAGATACTATTACAGCTAAATGTAAGTATCTTGGATAACAGTAATCCATGTCAGTAATCTTGTATAATCGTATTTACATGATACTCACAGGAGACTTATTAAGGAGAAGTGTCATTAAAGATACTGAAGATTTAATGAATGACAACAGTCATACTAATATGATTGACTGGATTTGCTGGATGATCACACTCTCTAGCGGATGATCACCGTGTCCAACAACTCCAAGAATGCCACGACCAGCGTTGTCCCAGTGCTGAGTTCGAGGCCCAAGAATACGGCGTCTCCCTGGATGTTGATCGAACTACCGAGTTGCACCTGCGGGAAAGCTATCGCAACAGCGCATCCGGTGCCCGGAAGTTCGCATTGCTCCAGTGGAAGCATCGGTTGAAGCAACGGGCATCCAGTGGCCTGTTCCTATCTCCATCAGTTGAAGCACTGAACAGGTGCAGTACTGCTGGTCATCAACGTCGAGCTGCTGAACTCATATGCCATATGCCTTTACATCGCCAAAGCGTTCAGCGTTGCTGGGCCAATACTTTCAGATATGCCAGGGGGGCCGCAAGACACCAAAAGGCAATTCGGTTGTTCCTGTTCTTCCATTCTGTGCTATATAGTAGCATGATCAATGCCACAATGATCCGCCATGGAACCCAGGTAGGTTCTGCAGATAGGTCACCACCGTCCGTTGCTTCTGGCTTCCCGCACATGATCTCTGATGGAGACTGTGGATGCAAAGTTGGTGTGACCTGGCCGCAACTGTTGACTCCGACTTCAAATTGGTGCTACTTGCCGCTGGGAGCTTAGCAAATCTTAGTAGATCCTAGTAAATCTTCATAGATCTTTATGGTTCTTGATGCTCGAACAACTTTCCAACAACTGGGCACAGATCTTCCACTGATCACATGCAGGAGTTTGTCGACGGCCGATCTGCCGCTGCAACTGGGGCACCAAAAACAGAGAGGACGCTGCCGAGGTTGACTTGGTTGTACCTCCCGCAGGGTGAAAATGTACGGGAGCAACCAACAGTACGAGATTCATCCAATCAGAAGCCAGCTTCTAAGCACAGCGCTTCAGTGGCAGTGACCCGCATTGTTGAAATCATCGCTGATACTATGCTGCTGCAATTCAAGCCGCTCTTGAATCGAATTGCCTGACAATGGCGGGTAAACCGACAGACAACGACACCTACAAAACCAACAAGCACAACCACAAGCGCAACCACACCCAACAACCCAATAACAGTGACGAAGACAACCACGATCGACACATATTTGCGACTGCCAGAGGCTGCCCGAGCAATAGCACCAAGTGTCATAGCTCTGATTCCCCGCTGGTCTCAACGACAGGGCAAAAGGAGGGTCCAAAATAACATGGTACGAGTGGGTGTCACTTTAGAATGGGTGTCACAAGCTTCACTAAACCTTTCAATGGATGTCACATGTAAAACTGTTGGCTTTGTGATGGCTTGTCCAGACTGAACCAGTCCGCCAACTTCGCCTTCCCTGAAACTTGCAACCAGGTCAAACCTTGAAGCTCCAAACCTGGATTGCTACTCGAAGGGTCACCTTCAACCTGGTTCAACCTCCCCCCGAGCCCAGGACGAGCAAGGCCCCAAGGTGCCATGCCACCGCTTTGTCAGCATATATGGTGGAATTCTTACAGCTTGGTTCATGGAAACCGCTGGTTTTCAAAAAGCTTGGCTCAGGCAACTTCGAAGCCGGCTGAACCTTGGCCCCCAAAGCCTGATGAACCCTGAGGCTCCCCGATTTTCCACACTAACCTTGAGCCTTGCAACCCCATGTCACCACCTATACCACTTTCAACAAAGGTTTCAACATCGCCGATTGCTTCCTTGCAACACCAGTTCTTTGATATTCTTTGAACCTGTTTGCTCCAATCCCCAAAACCCCAGCAGAACCTTGAGGCGGAACAACGGCCGCCATGCTGCACACTGCTGTTGGAGTCGATCCATGCATGGAGAAGCCCTGAAGGATCTCCATGAGTCTCGATCTAATGAACCATGGGCAAGACCGAAACGGGAGATTGCTCCCAGGTCACACTGAGAGCGTTCCACCCAAGCTCGTAGCTGAGAAGATGGATACTCTTCCTCCCAGATTCACCTCAGCACCCAACTTGGCTTTTGGCCAAAAGTTTCATGGCTGTGATATCAAAAAATCACCAACAAGATATCGAAAAATCGCCAACCAGCATCTTTATCACAAGATTCCAAGAGGTTCCAATCCCACGACCTGACGGATGTAGGCACGACACTGGGCGTCCCCACCGCGTCAAAGACGGACAGCGACCCCCCTAATTTCACCTGGAAGCCGGGGAGCGATGACGTCCCCAAGCGCCCCAAGATTTCATCGCTGGTGGAACCAAGCATCTTTGGGTACACCGGGCTGGATGTTTGAGCATCTTGGCTCGAAAAATTGCGATGGTGAAGTGGTTTCCCCACGTTATCAGACATTCTGAGCGGCACCTAGGTGGCTGCCACTGCCGCCACTCTTCCAGTACCGACTTTGAACGGTTAGTCGTGGTCCATGAAAAGGTGATGTAATGGATGGTGATGAGAGATCAGTGACCGTGAACCACCTCATGTTTTCCATAGCCAGTTTGTTGTATCCAAAAACGGCTGACTTTTTTGTTGATCTCACCTTGACGAAATGACGGCATGATGATCCACTTCACCTATGGTCAAGTCTCAAAATGTGATGACTCTGACTGTTGATAACCAAACTGGATGGCTTAGTATTGTGCTGCTTCCTGATAAACAACATCATGGATGCACTATTCTGACTTCATGGCCAAGTGATGCTTGGCGATGCGTAGTGTAGTTATCATTCACACTCAGAACTGTGCTGGCTTGCAACTCTGCAAAAAAAGATGGCTGACTTAAGTGACAGTGTCAATTTCGGAGCAGCAACTTCAATGGTTCTGTCAATGACAAACCAGTGTGTGCAATTGATCTATCCTTTATGGTGGATGAATGTTGACTATCTTTTATGATTCGTAAATGAGATCAATCATAAACTGAACTTATTTCTATCTCAGTTGGATGATTCATAAACCAGTAGACGGGACAGGGGATAGCGCTCTATGGTATCCTCACCATGCAGGGCCCAAGGCCTCTCTCAGCACAGAGAGGGTGGTGTTGAAAAAGGTCTCGTCATCTGGTGTGAACCTTTGCGCCGCGGGGATGCAGCGGGGATGCACAACTGATCCAACAGCTGTATCTCACACAGCTGTCTTTGGAATTCGTTGATATGGCATTGAAGTGATGGCTTCGAAACCAGCAAAGGTTTGACCATCAAATTTCGAGCTATGCGGAGCTTCCAACCACGGATCATCCTTAACAAATTCGTAGATGGTCATGAAGGTAGTCGCACCACATGTCACCCTCAAAATGAATCGAAAACCACTTCCCCTGAGCCCATGAATCACTGGTGTCTTGTGGGACAGTGATCCGAACCGATGAATGTCCGAAATCGCAGAGCCGTGAACCAACAGAGGAGTCTGATGCGCGACGCCAGGAGCTGTTCACAGATGCACCAACCAACTATTCAACACTTCAACATGGGAATAGTTATGGTTAAGGATGAATGGGTATTTGTTCGTACTTAATGATTATTTGTTGGTACTCAATGGTTACTTGTTGGTACTTAATGGCTAGTGGTTAATATGGCTAATGGTTGTTCGAATGGTTGGTCAACGTCAAAGCAAAGTGCGGAGACGTGAGAGTCCAAGGTTCGCAACTGTAAGCTGATGCTTTGCAACTGTCCGCCACAAAATGACATGGTAAACTCCATATGGGTGTTTCTCAAAATAGGTGACCCCAAAAATGGATGGTTTATCATGTTTTACTAAAAGTCATTGAAAAAGGATGATTTTGCAGTACCCCAATTTTAGAAAGAAACTGCCATATCAGCACCTGAAACTTTCAGCAGATTGGATGGTCTGGCAATCACAACTTGTTCGTGTTCGCTTCCAAGGACTGTTCCACTGCCATGCATCATTCTGGGTAAAATGTCCTGTAACAACTAATGAACCTATCAAAGTGTAAGCAAAAAAATCAAACGAAAGCTTCACCATGCTTTAAAAGAATCTATACATGGTGTGGACTCCCTGTTTCATACCCAGATTGAAATGCAGCCAGTAATTCACAGCCAGTGAATCACAGGCCTTCACCGCCCTGACCCAACCACGAGCCGCTCGGCATCCCCACGCGACTTTGCCCCCAGAAGGTGTTTGGAACACCAAGGCGTTGCCTCCATAGAGATCCTTCCGGAAGCGTACCATGGAGTTGTGAGTCTGCTCATGGTAGACTAATCTACCAGCCATGGTGATTTAGCTCTGGGTCAAGCAGTTAACCAACCCATTTCATGGGGGACAATGACCAAAACAAATAATGGAAAACAATGGGTAGTGATGGCATGGTATACTAATCTACCAACTCTTAATCTACTGTTCGAATGGTACCATATGGTGATTTCTCAAGTCATCCAATGTGTATCATAGGAGATAAACAACTACCATATGGTGGTTTCTTAAAATGGGGGAACCCCAAAGTTATGGTTGGTTTAGCACTATAAACTGTTAAGAAAGGATGATTTGGGGTACCCCTATTTTGAGATGGTGGTTTCTCAAGTCACAGGGGCACCCCCCAATCATCCAAGTTTAATCATTTACAGTCGTAAACCTTGCATTGTTGAATCTACCATATGGTCAGAACAACCCTGGTAGCTCCAAATCGCTCACCCCTTCAAGCTGTATAGGGATACCCCTCGAGCTCCCTCCCAAAAAACAGCCAGGAATCTATCCTACATATGGGGGGTTCTCAAGCCATAGGGAACCCCCAAAATTGGTTGGTTGATTGCTGCAAATGGTCTATATTGGATGATTTAGTGGTGCCTCTACTTAGAGAAACCACCACATGGATTATGCTACATTCACAGCTTTCCCAGCAATAATGTTTGAGCAGTTTGCGAGTACTGCTCTACACTTTTGAAATTATCTACAAAAGAAGTACTATAAGTTAAAAGCCATGAAGTTGTAAATATGAGTTACACCACGGCTGGTTTCCCTCTTGATAATGATCATCTAGGGATGTTTGGGGTTACCACCACCTGTGGACATGCCTTGTGAACAGTTTGCATCCATAAGAGGGTGGAACCCGACGCGGCTGTTCCGCTTTCCAGCAGGTCCTGAACGATGATGTCCCATAGTCTCACACCTGACCTCGGTTGTCGTCTTCACCTTCAGTGAGTAGTGGATATACGCTGAGGATAGGCATGCTAAGGGTGGTACCGCTAGCTTGCCCCATGGTTCAGCAACCAACTGAAAACTCGCAATTGATAGTCCATTATATAAACAAACCGTCAAAGAGAAACTAAACAAACTTGTTAGTTCAAATAGAAATTAAACAAACTTGTTAGATCAAATAGAAACTATACAAGCTTGTTAGTCGATTGCTTATACACCTGGATTTGGTCATCGATGCCTCGCAGTGTCACGAGTGGTCTCAGTTTTGAACGACCTCAGTGTTACTCTCGGGGCCTGGGAGCGGAGCAGCCACACCAGGTTGACGATAGGAAGCAGTGGTCAATGATAGGTCCAGCAGTGGTTTACCAAGCTGCGCAAGCTGAGAATAACAACGTTCCTTGGGAGAATGGTCTCCGATTGAAAGTTCAAAGCATGGAATTAGTGACCACTATCAGTTTAAAGTTTCCAATAAGTCAGTCTGGCAGATCAAAACGGTGGCCACCAGGGCAAGCCACCAGCGGCAGATGTCACGACTGGCTCAAGTTGGAAAAGTGTGATCAGTGAAATCTTCCGGGGAGTTCTCACTATAGGGAACCCCAAAAATGGTTGGTTTGTTGCGAGAAATGGTTTGAAAACGACGATTTGGGGGTATCCTATTTTTGGAGAAACCACCATGAAATAATGGTTGACCTTGATCGGTGTTAATTGTGACTCAGTGGTGGGTGATTGAAAGATTGTCATAATCGTTAACAAAGAAATCAATGCACCAACCACACTCACATCGTGGCCCTGGCCCGCCTGGTTGTAGGATGGATCTAAGTCCAATGGACCCAGAAGGGTTATATCTCCTGAAGCCACGTGAGCCAAGTGAGCCGACCAGGCCAACCAAGCCATGGTCATATGCCCCTGATTCGATCAGGTGGAACATGCTGAAGCCAATGGAGGATCCAGCTGTCAATGAACGAACCCCCAGGTGTTACCATACATATCTGGTGATGCAGCGCCATATGGTGGAGGGTGTCAATTTGGATCTCTCATTACATCTGTTACCATCTGGATCCAAATTTCCATGCCAGAAGCTATCGCTTCCCATGACAACCAACTGGTGCCAGTTGGACGGGGCCTAGTAATTGGCTGCTCATCCCGCCCCAAAGTTTCATCTCACTGGTGATATGTGGATTCTTTGCAAAGAGACTCTGAATGTCGGAATGTTGGAATGTTGGGCTGTACAGAACCCTGCGTTGTTCTAGCACTGTGTCAGTGACTTGATGTGCCCGTCCTACATGCCGAATTCTGTGAGGATTGTATGGGGCCAAACTGTGCATTTACATAATCGAATTCATTTGCGAGGAGCTGCGTTGAACCGACTCTTTGCTGTGTGCAAAAACAAATGGTTTGAGTTTGAAACCAGATGGAAACCCGCATTAACCATTGTATTCTCTATGTTTGTTGGTTCTGATGCCCCATGATCAACTGTTGTTTATGACCCTATGATCGTTGCCTTTCCCTGGTATTAACTATTGGACCATTCGCGAACAGCTCTTTATCAAAACAATCGCATACCACCTGATAACTTTTCCCACCATCGGCTCCTTCTTTGGACACGAGCACCCATGGGGCCGTAGGCGGCACGAGGGTGCTTATAGCCTAAGCGCGGCAGGAGAATTCCAAGGATGGGACCGGATCTTGATCCAAAACCAATGATCAGTGAACATCCCAACAGATCAAGGACAACGAGATATGGGATATGACGAGCTGGGTCAAGCAGTTACCCCACAATCATGGGGGATAATAACCAATCATTTTATAGGGAAAACAATTGTCAATGATTGGGGAAGAAATCCTATCACCAAAGTTGATGATCATGATTCAGTGAGGACTGGTTCCCCTTGCGGTAAATCTGGACCCATTGCTGTGTCAGCTGATCTGGTCCATCTTCAGGGAGGAAATCATGACCAAAAATTCATCGGTTCAAAACATGGGTCCACTATGGCTATGGGGTCTTGAAGCGACATGGAATCTAGTTGACTGCTCTATAACTTTGCTATGTCTATTTATCTATTTGTTTATTTATTCATTTGTTCATTTATCTATTCGTTCATTTTTTAATCTATCTATCTATGAAACTACATAGTTTCCTCAGCATATTTTGCAAGACCTGTGGTTGGGCTGCAATGGCGCCAATGACCCAGCGCGCTGTTTTCGTCAACACCTGGGTCTCCCTGCAAGGAGCCAGCTCCAAAGGCGCATCGAACATCTGCCTGGGACACGTTCGAAGTGTCTAGGCTTGTAGGATGCTGGCCGTTTACAACGACGACAAGGAGGAGGAGGAGGAGGAGGAGGAGGAGGAGGAGGAGGAGGAGGAGGAGGAGGA
>VSDK01013331.1:252330-263348 GCA_009767595.1 Symbiodinium kawagutii
GATGATGATGATGATGATGATGGTGATGATGATGATGATGATGATGATGAGGAGGAGGAGGAGGAGGACGATGACGATGACAATGACCATGACCATGACGATGACGATGATGATGACGATGATGATGACGATGAGAATGAGGATGACGATAAGGATGAGGATGAGGATGATGATGAGGATGATCATGATGATGATGATGATGATGATGATGATGATGATGATGATAATGATGGTGATGATGATGATGATGATGAGGATGATGATGAGGATGATGATGATGATGATGATAATGATGGTGATGATGATGATGATGATGATGATGATGATGATGATGATGATGATGATGATGATGATGATGATGATGATGATGATGATGATGATGATGATGGGGATAATCACGTTCACCCTGCCCATTGCCAAGTGAATGCATGATTGCAGCAAAAAAGACATCAACAAAGACAGTTTCGTACTCAAGATGCTTTCTGTTTATATCAAGCTACCAATTCTCCTATTGATCTTGTCCCAGGTTATCTTCAAGTCATTCAAGTATCATCAACCTGGCGGTTCCCCTAGTTATAAGCTTAATCTCGGTGATCAGGCCATGGGTAGGGATGGTTGCTTGGTCGCCATTGTTTTGGTCATTGATCACTACAAGCCAAAGAGAATGAATTATGAAACATGTCAAACATAAAGAAGACAAGGAAGGAAGAAATGAACAAACATAGAGAATGAAGAGAAGTGAAATGAAATGAAAATGAGATGAACATAAAAATGAAAATAAAATAAGATGATAGGCAATGATGGCATCTTGAAATCTTCTAAAGCTCCCTGGGCTCATTTCACCCTCCCACTGGGCTCGGCGGACTGCCCACGGCGGCGTCCCCACCCGCACCCCCTCCCAGCGGGGCTCGTCTAACCCCGTCTGAAGCCACAAGCAGCACGCAACACGGCAACTTTTCACAAACGTTCTCAGGAGATTTTCATTGATTTTTGTTTGTACATATCCAAACAATTTTCGATATATTTCACCAAACTACTAGTACTATTGTACGACTATTGTACTAAAAAAAACTCGGAGGCCGTCTGTGCTGTGAAGGTCGGAAGTCAAAAAGCTTTAAGTACACCAGCGCTGCGACTACTACCACTGCCGCTGCGTCACCCTGAGAAATGGAGAAGCAAAAGTGGAGACCAGATACCAGATCTTCGGGATCACAGATTTACAGTGAGAATCCCAACAGGGAAACCCCTACAGGGAAACGCATAGGTGCCATCCCTGGAAGGTTCATCAGCCCTTGGATTCTTAGTTAAGGCCTGTTGCCTGTTGCCTGCTGCCACCCGCAGAAATCCACTCACCTGTACAACCCGACAGCTTTAGGTGACATGGTTCGCTGGCGGGAGCCAGAGAAACCAAGCGGGAAACCAACGGGCGAGTCCCTTTTGATTAACTGTTGATTAGTTAATTAACTATTTGACTAGTTTACTTCACTACTAGTTAAATAGTTGATTGATTAATCAACTATTTGATTAACTAGCAATTTACTGTTTCATCAACTATTGATTCATTACTCAACTCTTTGACTAGTTGATTCATTCTCTCGCTAATTTGCATTTCTCATTGTGAACTGTTGGATCACCAAAGGATAGTGGTTGATGATGGTCAACGATGATCATTGATGATGCTTGATGACAATGCATTTTGGGATGTTACCAATGGCTCCGGGGCGGTTAATCATGATGAATCGTGTTTTCATTGAGAGTGACTATTGATCATCACGATGGTTGATCATTGCTGATCACTACGACATCATGAGGCTCGGAGACTACAAGCATCAAAATCACCCTGAAATTCCTGGAGGCCCACTGTCAAAGCGCTGCAGGCCACAGTCACTGAAAAACTTCTCCTCCCTTTGGTCGAAATTATGGCAGGAGTGAAGATTTGGTCGACACTGACACCACTTATTTGAAACATCCAAAATCATCCAAACATCGTCCCACAAGGTGTCCTACAAAGTTTGCAAATCTCCCGAGCTTGCAGTTTTCGCTTTCTCGCGGCGACTAACCTCGGATTTGTGGCGCTCAGCCAGGGTAGTGAGATGAGCTCGACCTCAGCAGCGTCGACGCAGCCGTCGGAAGAATCGAGGAGATCAATTCCTGTGGATACAACCATAGGGTGACCATAGGGTGACCATAGGGCCATAGGGTGACCCGGGTGACCCGGGTGAGCCGGACATGGGTTGACAGCTAAACAGTGCCTCTCTGTCTCAGCTGAAACCTTGGAAGTTTCCAAATTTCTTGAGTCGATAAATCCACAAATTCTGGAAACAACGCCAAAGTCGTGCCAGTCGCACCAGTGGCAGGGTTTCACGGTTGCATAGATTTTGGCGTCCGATGACTAGCCAGTTCGGTCAAGAGTCCCATAGGACAAACCCCAGTGGTTCTAGTTGGTTGCCATACCTAGCACTTAGCCCCACGGTGAAGAAGCGTCGTCCATCGACATCACTGTTGCACAGTCATCTTGGCACCCGGACCTTATCCTACAATGATGGGCTTCAGTTCGTTGCTGGCCTATCAATCCAAATATGTTGCATGTTCAAGCAAATAAAGATGTTTCAAGCCACGCCATTGAAAGGATGCAAGAGCATTTGAGAGCTACCGCTGCTCTCTTTCGACAGGACATTCTTCCTCGCCTCTTGTTCCTTCTCCATATCTTCGGTATGCTGCCGCTGTTTCCTTGCAGAACAAAGCAGCCGGTGCTATGTGATGCCTACAAATCTACACAGTGACACCACTCCCCGGTTTGCCAAAAGGATAATCATTACCGTGCCTGTGCAATTCCAGCTGCGCTTGGTTTTGGCAGATGTAGCCACAGACCTTCAAAGAAAGAGAAATAAATTGAGCCAATGGAGGTTGAGAAACTCCACTTGCAGCCAATCAGAGTCTACTTCTACGAAAGGAGAAGATTGTGGAGAAAATAGCGGTTTTCAGCCTCCCAGCAAGCCTGAAATAGGAAACAGCTGCACTGGCTACGCCTTTAAAAGATATGACTCTGGTGGGCTTAATGGTGAAGTTCCTCCGAGACTCCAAAGATAATTGGAAAACTCTTCAAATTCGAAGTTCCAACGTATTGTATCTGCACCTTGCAGGTCCAGGGCGACTTCATCCTTGAGCAGAACAAGGCAGTGTGAGTTGAGACTTCTGCATGTTGTGATTCTGAGAGCTGTATCTGTCTCTATCTATCTATCTATCTTTCTGTCTTTCTATTTTTCCACCTTTCTACCTTTCCATCTGTCAGGATATATAAGAATGGGCAAAATTATTTGCATTCCAGGCAGTTTCATTGGCTTTTTTGGGTGTGGACCAACAGGTGCTTCGACACGACATATCCTGCACCTTTCAATCTTCCTCGATCTCGGTTCCCCTATCATTAACCATGGTTTTGCCGAGGAAATCGTTGGTGAACTTATCCTCCATTATTGGTTGGTTCACTGCTTGACCCAACTCGCCATCTCTTGTCAGGAGAAGTATCGTTGGTGAAGGAAGCTACACCTGTGATGAGGACAGAGACCTTGTTGACACAGAGGTCTGGTGAAGTTTCACTTCCCTCAAAGTAAGCGACGAAAATACCTCTCTTCTATCTCCTCATACCGGCTGACTCATGCCAAATTCATGGCAGTGACTAGAGCAGTTTGAGCTATATTCAAACAAAAATCAGCAAGAGTTACCAAGAATCATCAAGAGAGTTGTCAACTTAACGGTCTCTAGTGGGAATCAAGAATCTTAATTAATTTAACAGTCTCTAGTTGATCAACTAAAATCTCAATTGAGTACGAATTGATCAACTAGAGACGGTTAAGTTAATCTGGTATTTAAGTAGGTGTTTCTCAAAATAGGGGTACCCCCGAATCATCTAGTTATTAACCATCTAGAATAGTAAACCAACCATTTTTGGGGCTCCCTATTTTGAGAAACCATCAAGTGTGGTATTTGCTGCTATGGTATGACACTCAAAACTCGTGGTCCCTTCCTGGTCGGCAAGCTGCCTGTGCCACGGCACGTCCACGGAGCTGTCCAGTAGGTAGATCAGCTCCAGGTCAGCCTGATCCAGCAGCAAGCCAAGCCATGTGGCGAACTGGGTCAAGCACTTGACCAACCAATGGTTAATGGTTAATAATAGGGGATAACAACTAGCAACTATAGGGGATATACCAGCTATATATGGCGAGCTGGGTCAATATTTTCATCAACCAACTACCTGGGGGATTTCTCCACCAACAATAGGGAAAACAGCCTGGTTAATGATGGGGAAGCAGGGGGACTAGGGGTGAACTGACCCACAGCTATGGTGGAGATGGCAAGCTACTGGAAATTGTCTTCGTTGGTGGGTTTTTTTCACTGTGTGGAGTGTGGAATTTCACTGAAATCTGTTGAATTTCTTCAACCCTCACTGGACCCTCACTGACATCGCAAAGCCTTCATTCGAAGATAGACTGGGTACAGCCATTTGAGACCTGGTTAGCAGGGCTTCTCCAGAATGCTACGGTCATCCGAACTACACAGTAAGGGCACAAGCACAGTACCGACCGCCCAGCGCTTTTCACACCGTTCTTCAGTGCTTCCTTTTAGGCTGATGCTCCCTTTTTGAGGCTGCCCTCGAAGGAATACTTCACCGGCACTAAGATGTCACCTTTGCTGAGTTCTGTAGTTTCAGTGATGCTCAACACATCATCCGACTCAATGGGCACAGGGGTGGGGGACATCAGGGTGAGCAGCGTCGGCCAATGGCTCTTCTGATGTTCACCCTGTGCTCCCCTTGACTCCACCACGATTTGACCAGCAGGATCCAAGATCAAACGTGGCCAAAGTGCCATGCCTGAGAAGCTCTTGGTGGTTTGGATGGCCAAAGTGCGAGCATCTTCAGCTTTCACCTCCTCCTTGGTGGTCAGAGCCTCATAGTAGGCATCATAGTTCGATCGGAGCCGATCTCGACTGATCTTGAAGCTTAACGATTTGCTGGCTTTTCCTGGCCAGGGCCAAGATGGACCTCTGAGACCCCCCCATGTTGCCCAAGCCTACAGGGAAGTTATCCTATCGAAAGATCATCGAAAAGAAACATCAAAAAAATCAGCAGAAAAATTATCCATTCGTTGCCCAGTCTTCCTTCTGGCAAGGCTTTCGCAAAATCGATCTCTTCCAAGACCTGCGGATCCGAAATCAACTCCAAAGTACGATCTCTGGGATTCAGAGTCAAAGGCTGCCCCTGGAGTTTTTCGAACTTCGGAGGCGCCAACACTGGATGCAGAGCATAGCTCACTGGGGCAGTCCATGTTTGAACCACTGATGGGATGTAGTTCTGAGGATTGCTGGCATCTTTCATGTGTCTCCTCTGCGCATCTTGCATCGTCGCCACGATGTTCTCCTGAGTCGCAAAGGCCCCAACAATCTCTGCACAGACTAAATCCACCTTCTCCGGCAACGTGACAGCAGTCGAGAAGCCTTCAATGACCTCAATGACTCCTTCAGGCACATCATCTTGCTCTGCAATGCTGTTCCTGGCCCTTTCAGCCGCTTCTGGGTTCCCTTCAACGGCATAGACCTTCTTGGCACCTGCCCTCGCGGCCACCAGTGCGAAGAGTGCGAAGGGTCCAGTACCGATGTCCAGCACCGTGAGTCCTGGCCGAGCCTTCACTCGCTCCTGAATCGCCTGGATGAAGGGCGGGGTTCGCCGCGTGTCGTCACGCTCGGCGTCGTATTGGTCTTCGTAGAAGCGAAGGAATTGGACGCCGTCCTAATCGGAAGCTTGGGAAATGCCTGAAAATTATGTCAAAGTTTCCAGAAATTTCCAGAAATCTCAACAAGCACAGATGTGAAGTCTTCTGTTGAGGTGGAAGAAGAAACAGAGAAAGAAAGGCACGGAGGTTCAGGGACAGATGGGAGATAATTAGAGGTAGGTTCATCGCATAGTGATGAGTGGACGAAGACACGGACTTCTTTGGCATGAGACAGGAAGAGGTCGCAACTTGCCTTATCTTCACCTCTAGTCATCTCTAATCTGTACACTCTTCTAAACATAGATGGTGGTTTCTCAAAAAGGATCCCCAAATCATCCTTTACATCAATGATTTCTAGGGCGTCCCCCAAAACCATCCTTTAATCCACGATTGTTCGTAAACCAATCGTATCAGCTTGGGTTGTTTGAGGAACAATTAATGCAACACTTCTATAACTTGCTGCGAGGATGGGCCCCTAAACCGTTAGCAACGAGAGAAGTTTGCTTGCTGAGGAAATGAATTGGAGGAATCAAATGAGTTGGTTAAACTTGGATGAATGAGTTGCCAAGTTCAGTTGAGAAGATGAATGTTGGAAAAAAAATGGAGATTGCGGAAAGTGCAAACAAAAGGTAGGGCCGCAGGATGCAAGAAAGTGCGAAGAACGCAAACACAACAAGATGTATAGAGAACAAACTTCAGAATTGAATATGTGCACACTGGTACACCCCAGTCACATAAATCTGCATCACCAGGATCTTTCTACGCTGCACTGCAGTTGTTACGGTATCACTAGGGGATGTTTTGGGTGTCCATCCAAACCCCCACTCGTACCACGGCCTCCCAACTGCCTCAACTATCCCAACTGCCCCCCAACTGCACTCCTTTGCAGGCCACTTGGATTTCAGTTCTGGCGCTTCCTCAGCACTCGCGACGCCAGCAGCGCTTGCTACAGCAACGCCACCCAGCACCGAGCGGCGAGGTTGCACCCAGCAGTGTCTCGGGGCCAGCCATGCGCAGGACAGGAGAAAGCCCAGCAGGGCACGCTGCAAGCACCGGGACGAAGCTCTGGCCATGGGCGGTTGGGATTTCTGACCCCAGCTGGTCATGACCCACGTGGTCACCGAATGTCACCGATGGATGGCCGTACCCGGGTTGATGGCACTGGGAGAATCATCTAACAAACAAAGCTTTAGTATTGTATCAACCATGTGATGTCAACTCAAAGTAGAGAGCTCTGTAGTTGAAAGTGCACGGACCTACATGTTCAATTGGAACTTTGCTACAGCTGCTTTTGCCAAATCCATGTCTTGTGATGTCCTCGCAGTTTCCAGGTAAGCTGAATTCGGTCGCACAACATCACATGAGTGAGTCAAACATCTCGAAGCGTCATGTTTTGGGGGGCCTTGATAGTTTCTGGCTTCATGTCTGTGATAGGGCAACTCAAACCATAGCCTCAAACCTTCAAGCGTCTGACTCATCTGAAGCTTGTGACTCAATCCAGCCCTTCTGGGCCTGAGCCACCGTAGCAACGATGCACCGGCATGATGACGACCAGATATGAACGTAGGAATTTGTGGGGGTTTGCATGTCGTTGACCACTAGGATGACTAATCATAATCTTCACGACCATCAGCTGCTTTGTGAGTCATGCCATAGTTTATACCTCGCAGGACGGCCAGTGAAGTGAACGAGTAGCTAGCGGCATTCTCATACGCAGCTTGCTTTCCGGCACATGTTGGTAGATAGATGCTTGGTAGATAGATGCTTGTGAAGCTGGTGCCGCTGCTTTTTGTTCCAAAGAACATATAAAGAGAATTAGATGAATAAAAAAATGAATAAATTAATAGATAAACAATCACTACACAAATATAAAGCATGAATTAAAATTCAAAGAGAACTAACTAAACCAGCTGTAGCAACTATCTGAACATTTCCCAACTGGTTCCATGGTGCTGTTTCAGAGCAGCTTCCCAAACCTCCAAGGATTCAACCCTGGCCTCATGGGATTTGGAGGTGTATGCCACATCCTGGTCGCATGAGGTACAAGCCTCAGTATCGTCCGCATGGGGTCCACCTGGGGGTCCACATGGGGTCATGGTCCACGGATGTCCGTGAAACCTGGTACCACGACATAGCGCTTGGGCCGACCCAATCCGCACTCCAAGGCGCCCCACGTGAACATACCTGAAGCCGCCGAGGTGAACCAGCTGACCGCTGCATAGAGTACCACTGGAGACCGTCGGTGGGAGAAGCCTTCGCTGATGACCGACCAAACCAACCGAACCAATCATCATCAATCAACCAAATCAATCAACCAAAGTCAAACCAACCAATCTATCGAACCAATCGACCCAATCAACCAAACCAACCGAAGCAATCAACCAAACTCAACCAACCAAGCAATCAATCTGATCGTCCCCGCTTCGCCAATGCAGCACTTCTGAGCTTGCCCACTGCCGTTCGATGCCCTTCTCGCGCCGGACGACTTTGCACCCCTGGGAGCGAAAAATGGAGAAAGAGAAAGCACGAAGAATTCATATTTCCACTTTCAGTTTTATCCTTTAGTGATTTGTTTGTTGAAGGGAAAAGTTATATCTATATAATCTATCTGTATGCGGCTAAGAAAACAATGGAGAGAAAATTCAAAGAATTGAGTTCTTCTGTTCGCATCACGCAATCTATTTTCCACGCTGTGCACATGTACAATATATCGAAGCAACATCTGTATGATAACAAGCACCAAGGCCGAGAAAACCAGTACGCCCTATGTGCTTTAAGCACATCTCTACAATCCTATTTGCACGTGTCCCGTGCGTGAACACTCCACTGGTTTACTTCTTTTCGGTCCGCAAACCAGTGTTGCCAAATTCGACAGCAAATGCTGCAAGCTTGCGCATTCACATCAGACTTCATAGAGTAAGTATATCTCGGTAAGTAAGTATCTCCTAGTAATGCAGTGAGTATCTTCATATTAGTAGGTATCACTTTATAATAAGAATCTCCCTAAGTATCTCCAGCTCGTTGTGCGTGACACGAACCGCCATTGCGTTGTCACACAAACCCTGGGCGCTTGCTAGCCGTCCGCCTCACGCTTGTTGGTGTAGAGCTTCACAACCTGTACCAAGGTGCTGCTTGGAAATGCTAACAAACGGTGAGCTGGGTCACTTCACCCGGCTAGTCCCCCTGGTTCCCTTATCATCAACCACTGCATTCCCTCAGTACCGGTGGTTCTTAGCCTCCATTTTTGATGGTTAACTGCTTGACCCACAGCCATATACCTGAAAGAAAGGCTTTCATACTCGTGGGTAGTCGTGCTCTTGTCAATAGAATCCCCAGCAAATATCGGCCGGGGAAGTGCCCCCAACATCACAAACCATAGGCAGGGGATATTGTTGATCTCATGATTTGCTGGCATCACATGAGTACAAATCCACAAACTCACATGAATGCTACTTCTACTTATCCTAAAGTACATGCAGCAATTTTTGTTGGTACTATCAGCAGAAAATTCTTGGTCCACAGCAATGCTGGGTATGGCTACACTCAGCACTGCTGTGACTAGAACATTCAGCACATTGTCATTGCTAACACCATGGTGGATAAGTAGTTGTCTGGTTACTATTGATAGTCATTTCCAAACACATCATCATTGTTAATTGACAATCGTTGATTCACAAACTCATTCATGACCCATTCATTCCAGATATGGCTATGGTTCAAACCCCTGTACCCCTGGTGTACCATCATAGATAACTGTATTCCCTCAGTATCGTTGGTTATTAGCCTCCAATTTTGATTATCAATATTGACCCAACTCGCCATATAGTTGGTATATATCCCCTACTATTGTTGCTTATGATACCTTATTCTTAACCATTCACCAGCTATCATTGGCTATCATTGGTTGGTTGACTGCTTGACCCAGCTCGTCATATCCACTGTGCTTGGCTTTGTCGCTTGCTTGGCCACAGAACCACCCCCGTTTGCAACATGCAAAATGTGCAAAACTGCGACCTGCAAACGCGCGTCCAGGACCAATGCACCATCGGTCCTGCGGTGGCAGGTCGTGGCCCTGAACCTACCCCAAGTCAACACACGGAGTGATAATCACTTCACCATAAAACGATATTTCAGCCAAGCCAACCAGCTCAAGCTGGCCGGAATCTCAAGAAACAGCTGCAGAGCTGCTGGTTAAAAGTCCACCATCTAAAGAAACGTTCATCCCTGTCAATGATACCAATTTTTGGCAAGAACAAATTCAACTAGCTGCACCAAGCATCTGCTCATGATCGGCTAAACTGGGGAAGTCGCAGGATGTAAAGTCTACCGGGTCAGCGCCGGGTCAGAGGTTTGCAGTGAAAGCCACAATCTTTTGTACAAATGGATGTTTCTCGACTTAGGGGTACCCCCAAATCAACCAGTTTATTAACCCTTTGTAGTAAGAAGCCAACCATCTTTGGGGTTCCCTATCTTGAGAAAGGGTCAAATGCCAAAATCTTGAAGCCTCACAACTTGCCAATGTTCGGGGTGTGTGCCCCCAACCAAGCCAAATGGTCGCTGGGGTGAAGGCTCCTTGGCGACGTCCACCCGTTCTATATTTTGTCTCTCTGCAAAGTCTGGAGGCGTCTCAAACAAAATCAAAATGATCTGTTGAAGCAAAGCTTTCAACCCACCACTTCTGATTGTTTTCTTGATGCCTCCTTGGCATTTTCTTTAACCAATGAACTTTCCTTTCTTGAAGCATTTTCTCCACATTTTTCCCCATCTTTTCTCCATTTTTGCCCACGTACCTTGCTGGGGACACCCCCTGACCCAAGGCTTGCCACTCCTGCGACGGGGCAGGTTGGCCAGCTCCGCATCAGTGGTCACAAGATGTGTGCGACACCTGGTGACCAAGCTGCTGGCTTAGCAGCGCAGCTTGCGCCACGGGTGGCAGCGGTGCGGGCCGACTCAGTGGCGGGTTCGACCGATCGCCAGTGACTGGGAACCCCAGAATTGGTTGATTTACTGCTAGTAATGATTACTATTGGATGATTAGGGGGTACCCCTATGAGTTGAGAAACACCCTAGTAGTGACTAAGTAGTGACTTTGGTGATTGCAAACAGTCGCAATAAGCCCATAAAATCTCCACTCAGCTTTGCAAGCGCTGAAAAAAAGCAATTCTACTCAGGGCTTTACACCCCTAATTTACTGGGTATTGATTTCCAAATTCCAAGAATGGACTCTTGCTCCCAGCATCTACAAGATAG
>VSDK01013331.1:263425-295461 GCA_009767595.1 Symbiodinium kawagutii
AAAGAGCATCTGAGTGTGTTTGTTCTGTCTCGTTCAGTGCACAGCGCAACCTGCCTCTTGCAATGAAAGACGTTGAACCGGTCATCCTCTTTCTGGCCCTTGTTGGTGTAGACTGGTAGTCTTTTTGATGTCACCACCTGGATTGCCATGCGTCCCATGCTCCACTCCCTGCAAGAGAACGGCAGGATGAACCACTAGTGGATCATGACACGTTGAGCGTTACCACAGGTGACCAATGATCTTTCGCGGTTTCCCTAAGCTTCGAAGCTCCACTGTATCCCCCAGCTGGGCCTTCGGCATGCCATGGACACCTGGACACCTGGACACCTGGACACCTATGCAAATGGTGGTTGCGGAGTTTCTTGGTGTACAGTGTGCCATGCGCTTTTTTCGGATCGGAACTTTGACATGCGCAGTGTGTCCTTGCGTGAATCCAGTTCAGTTGGTCTTCATTTGTTGCTTTGAACAAAGGGCCTCTTGCGGTTCGATGTAGCATTCTCGATGTCTTTGTTGGGTCTTGGACTCGAATTGACTATATAGAGTGCTGAGCAAAGCTGCGAGGAATATGTTCGGCTTGCAAGCATGTTAATGATGTTAATGTCAATTTCTGATGAAAACGAGTCCTACTGGCAGTGACAATGTGAGGCGCGAATCCATTTGAGTAAACAAAAATGTTCACTGATGGACCCGGGTTTTCCCACAAGGCTTGCTGCAAATATCAACAAATCAATGACATGATGCTTTGCAATGCTTCGCACTCAGATTTCCCAACAAAGTTCCGCGCATTGTCCTCAGCCACCGATAGCGTCCTGCACTTGACAGTACTGCAGTGACTGGTCATCATCCAAGCAAGCGAAGCGAAAGCTGCAGGCTTTACCATGGTCGTCGTCGATGGGTCAGTTTCCTACACTCGTAGGCCATCTTCGATGGCCTACCGCGAATCCTCAGAAGCAGAGCACGTCCACCGTGACTTTTTGGTCTTTTGAAGGGTCATCCAGGGTCATCTGTCCAGCAGAATCTAACCTTTCCATTTTGAAGCATCATGATCTTCGACCATACTCATGACCACCGCCCGCCAAAAGTTCGTTGAAGCCACCAAGAGCTTCGCGTAATGGCCAGCCATCTTCCGGCTGATCTCCAACAAATCATCCAAAGAGAGCTCCGACAGAATCTGCAGCAAGTGTGGAACACTTTCATACCTGGCTATGGGTCAGTTCACCCTTAGTCCCCCTGGTTCCCCATCATGAACCATTGTTTTCCCTATGGTTTTGTTGGTGATTTACCCTCATTATTGATGGTGAACTGCTTGACCCATTCCCACCTCAACAAGTGCGGGAGCAAGGCCCAGTCGGTGAGTTGCACCCAGAAAGCTGCCCCTGGCGAAACCAGCTGAGCTCGATCCTCCATGAAGGGCGAGAAGGGCAGATCCATGTGGGGCGGACCCTGCGACTCCGGCGACCCCAGGGCCAGGGGCTTGGGATGCCATGGCCGATCCCAACGAAGTTCTTCCGTTTCCTTCGTCAGGGCCCTGTGGATCCACTGGCCATCCTTGGACCAATCCTTTCCAGGCGCGAAATCGCGGCCTTGCGGCGCTGGTGATGATCCACTAACCATCTTTCAACATCGAAAATTTCAGCCGCTCATGAGTTGGTGAAGAACTTAGCTGATGAAATTTCAGAAATGATGGCATTGATCGATGATACATCCGCGTGGGGGCCCAAAATCCTAACCGCTGAATCCTAACGCTGGTCATTTCAACCTGTTTCATGCTGATTGACATGGGTGCAGCTAGGCATTCACGTTTTTCAACCGTTAGTCCACCATCTCTGAATTGATTCTTGATTCAAAAATCATGAAAATTGAAGACGACGTAGATGTTTTTAAAAGACACAACGACCATCATTGACAATCCATAGAAGCAAAGAATTTCCACCTGGAAAACACACACAGGACAATGCTGGTGTGTCTCCACCACAATGACAACTTATCAAGTATACATCATAATGATATTGAAGATCAATCGGCGTTTATAATATCAATCGTGAGGTGTCAATAACTAAAAACAATAATAATTAACAAACATTATCATGAAACCATTGACTACTTAGTGATCCACTATCAAACATAAAATTATATCATAATTTATCAATTATCCATGATGATTTCAATAATCATGATCAATTTTCGCTATATAATCCATGATTAAATCCTTATTGATAATCATGCCCATTGAACAGCCCAATGATATCCATCATCATGATCAGTGTTGTCAGTGTCATTTTGTGTAATTTTGTGTCAGTGTCATGACATATCAATCAATAACAAAGTGTCGATAACAATGTCAATAAATTGACATCAATCATCATGCCATAGTGATTGATATGTCATAGTGGCAATTAATTGACTTTTGCAAGTGTCAAGTGTAAATCGTTCTGATCAACATATCAACTTATACCATCTCAACCATGATCAACTCTTTAATCATTATGATCAACTATATACATCAATTTTTGACTGTGTTATTCATGATGAATTATGATCAACTTGTTAATGTCATGGTTTTGTGTCATGGTGGCCTGCGAGGCTGGCATTGAGTCCGCCCGAGACAGCATCTGCTTTGGCCCAGCGCATCGCTGTACGCCACAGCCCGCCTACCACAGGCTTCTGGAGCTCATTGGGGGTTGATGAGGGTTGATACTGGTGATAGTGTGTGGAGATAGTGGTGATAGTGGTGATAGTGGTGATGGTAAGTGCTTCTTAAGTGGTGATGCTCAATGCTTGTTGATGCGCGGAGGGTCTTTGTTTTGAATTTCAGAGGGATTTCTATGAGATAGTGAGGCTTGACAGTAGAAACATGTGGTACCCACGAACTTGTTGGTGCTGTTAACGCTGTCCACCAGCTGGTGCTCCATCAACTCTTCACATTTGTGTTGGTGGTGAGCTGGTCAGCGGTGAACGTGGGTGGTGTGAACGTTGATGCTTAACGATGGCTGGTGGCGACCTGAACAGGCACCAAGTGGCACTCAGATCATCAAAAACGGTTACCATTGGACTATGATCAGTTGCTGAATGGTGGCAGCTACCGCAGCCGGGCGCTGTCGATCGAAGCGCTCACGTTAGCAGAGGCTCAGTCGAGCAACTGCAAACGTGTCACGGACCTTGCCTCCAATAACCAGCAATTATCGGGCATTAAAAGCAAAGGATCATGCTTGAATGGAAGAGAGGAGATAGATATGCAAAGAATGTCCATCAACCCTTGCAACACTTGGTAGGGATGTTAATCTACAAATTTGGGATCGAATGGCTCTTTGTTTTGTGCCATTGCTCGTAGGAAAATGATCTTGCACAGGATCAATAGAAAGTTGTGAAAACAAATTCCTTTAGTTGACTGTTGAACAAACTGAATAACATAGGCAAAATCCTGCTTGGCACTACGAGCACTGAGTTGATGGGAATTCTACTGGAGCTCCCCCAATGTGAGACAATGTGAGACGTTAAAACCCTGATAGATTGTCAAGGGGGTACCAGGGCAGATTGAACACCGGGGGAAGAGATTTTTGATGGATTTCTTGAGTTTGGGAGTGATCATCTCACATTCATGACTTTTTTGTTTTATGATAAAAAAGCATGATTTTCATGTGGGGCTGTGTTAGTGATCAACGATCTGAAGTCAACGAGCCTTGCCACCGCTGACTTTAAAGCTGGCCTATCCCATGCCCCGACCAGCTGACGAACCTGAGAAAATGCAGATGGGAATGGACAGCGCGTAAAACTCCGTGAGTTTCATGGGACTCGTATCGTATGCAGACAGGACGCTGGCTCGAAAACTGCCCAGCTCCGCTTTCGAGCAATCCTGGCCGCAAGGCAAGTCTTGCCAGGCGACGAAACGAAAAGGAAGGGAAGGAACGGCCTCAGCAAACCTGTGGAGAAGCTCACCTTCGTAAGGCGTATGAAATTTGCTCACCAGCACCTCATGAGGTCGTAGATCCGGAGCATATTTGGCCCCCAAGGACACATCAGGTGTTACAGGCTGAAAGTAGGGCACGCGCAAGCCCAAAAGCCAGCGAACTTGAAAGCTGTGGTATGCAGACATTGCAACCAGAAGATTTTCTCTTTTCTGGAAAAGATCTAAGAAGTCCCTTGTCCAGTGCTCCTGTAGGTGCTCTGGAACTGCAAAGTTGTGTGTCATGTCCCAAATCCCCAAAATCGGTGTGCCAAAATCTGCAAGCAACCGACACCAATACAAAGGATGACCACAGGCAAATAAGTCTACTTGTCTCAATTCAGGGAATTGAGCCTGGAATCGAGGGATGACCTTCTCATCAAATTCTTGGTGCAACTCCCTCAGACCACACCACTGCCCTCTGCGCTCTCCACAGTCCACTTGCGAGGCTTGAGTGACGATTCTTTGCTCTTCCAACACTTCTTTAAAGAGGTCGTTTTTGGAACAAAGCCAGTCTTTGTAACGTGCATACTCACAATGATCAGCTAAGGCATTGTGGGAAACCTGTACCTCATATCTTTCGCTCATCCAGTTCTCCAGAATGGTGGCCAAGTCCACAAAGGGTCCAGGATTTTTGGACATCCACCAGAAATTCAGTCGTGGCTTCGATGTAGTTTCTTCTGGACAGCGTGGCCAGCAGCCGGGGGAGTAGGGTGGCCACATCAGCGGTAATCGCTGTCGAATCCATTCGCCAGCATCCATGGGTTTCAAATGTTTCGCTTGGAACGGCCACCCGCGACGAATGAAGAACAGGTTGGACAGAATGTCGAAAGATGTAAAGGGCCAAGACGAGTGTTCAAAGAGGTCGTGGTCGTCCATCCTTAACATTGCGATGCCGCTGGTCAAGTAGTGTTCCGCTTGCGCAAGCTCTGCTTCAATGCTTGCCTCCCAGGCCAACAAGTAAAAGGCCGTGACATGACCCAAAATGCAGTAGTGCTTAAAGGGCCATGGATGCGGATCTTGGCGATCGCCCCAGAAGTGGCCATAGAGTTCCTGTGCCCGGTCTCGATGCTCCAGGATCAATGCCGCAGCCTTCCGGGACAGTTCGTCCACTTCTGCCAGCCGTTGAGCTTCTCGATGCTCTTCCAGCAGCTCAATGCTTTGCTGCCGCAGAGGTGACCACGCCTTCAGGACATCACTGGTGCATTCCAAGTCTGACAGCCACGGTGGCATGACACAGAATACTGCGTGTAACAAGAAATGAATGGTTATTGGCTTAGAACCAGTGAACCCATCAATGGATGGTTTGTGAAATTTTGTGTTGAATCATTTCTTCACAATTTTACCTGCAGCTAAGTGTCAAAAAAACTCCAACACATGACTTCAAAATATCTGCGAAGCCACTTGAGATAACACAGCTCAGGAAAACAAAGATTACATTGTCATCAAGATGCACAACGACTTGAAGTTGGACAACATTTCACGGAATCAAAGTGGAAAACGGAAACGGGAAAACCAGGCGACAATGGAACTTTATTGGATAGTGAGACGTGTATCTTGAGACAATTTGTTTCCCGGCAAGTGTTCACTACATGTGAAAGTTCAGCTTCAGACAGCACGGACGAAAACTAGGGAATGCCAGGCATAGGAAGGACTGCGACGCAAAATTGAAGAATGGGACAACCCGAAGTAGATTACATGTATTTATTCCCTTTGGACAAAACGGCACACAGTTCACTCAAACAAAGCAACGTTTTTTCTTTTGAGAATTGAGGTCAATCTTTGGCCGCGCTGTCACGGCTTAGGGTGAGGCACTGAGACTGTGAAAGTGCTAATCTATGTAGCAAGGATCACTTGATCTAGACAGTCTGTTAGCCAATGAGCAATCATTGACATGAAAAATCCCAAATGTTGTCCATATGAGTCACTGGACGAAAGTAAATGGACCAGTCGGAAAAACGTCACTGACAAAAGGGGATTGCCTCAAACACGGTCCCAAGTGAGTCTGAAAAGACTGACCTCTCAAAAAAATTAACGAACCAATCAATTGATTGCCGACACTTGTCGGGAGGACACTTGTCCAAAAAGACCCAAGATCACTTGATCAAGGGTGGGAGAGGTAGGGACGAAAAGAAAAAGTCACTTGACTTGAACATGCAGAACATCACTGGATGTGCATTTGCATGTTGATGGCTCTGGTCACTCGACCCTGTGAGCCACACTGCAGGCGTATGAACTTAACATGTCAACTGCAAGTGTGACTCAAACTGACTGAAGCAGCGAGAAACTAACGAACTTTACTTTAAAGTTCAGAAAACTCAACTGCAAGTTGCAACTATGACTGAACAACTGACTGGATCACAGCAGGAAGATCTCGGCAGGAATTGGGGAGTTTGGCCTGCCGTCGCACCGGGGTCAAGATTCGGCGCCCTAACCTCAATATGCAGGGTGGTAGGATGCAAGCGGCCTGCAAGGAGCTCAATCATCTTACTGGCCAGCAGGCCAGAGCCAACAAATTTGCGAGTCAAGGGAAACCTCGTTCCACCGCTGACATGCTGTTTGATTTCTGGGACCTCCGCTTTTCCTTGCTCTATGAACAATAAACTGCAGGGATCCGTATCATGTGCTTTCTCCTTGACAATCAAGCCTTGACGCGAGAACATGGCATCTTGCCAAGATCCCGTGAAACGGAGTCTCCTGGCATTGGTGAGAACAACCCTTAGGAATGCTAGTGGGAAATAGATCTTCGTGTTCCGAAAGGGCAGATTACCCTTGGAAAAAACCGATTCCACATCATGTAACATCACAAAGGATTGCGTATTAGAGGCAGATCTTCTTTGCGGATCAATGGTTGTCCCTCTCGAATTTTTCTTAAGCGCTTGGACCGCTCCTGCCAGCTCTGTGATCAAGCTCTTGTACCAAAATTGAGGGTCTTCGAAGAATTCCCATTCTGTAAGCTGCCGCACAAAACCAATCTCATGGACCCGTGAGAAAAGAGATGCAATGAGTTCCGCTACCGGAACCAAGCTGTCACTGAGCCCAGCAATGACATCCGCTTTCTGAAGGGTAGCACCCGGGTCATTGAGTCGCTTTTCCAGAGTACCTCGGACCATGGTTTGCTTGTACATGGAGGAAGCGCTACGAAGGCGCAACACGAACCGAGCCATAGGCCATTCAGGAGGCAGCGACCTGAGTGCTTCCGGACGTGGGATAGCTCTAGCCGCTGTTTCATTCTGTTGCACCTTCACGCAACTTCTTCAGGACGGAGGCTGGAGATCCGACATCTTTCACTGGACGGGACCCCTCGCAACTCTTACATTTGCAAAAAGCAAGAAAAGATACTTGTTACACTTCTCTGAACTTGTTTCCCTCATCTTCCTGAAGGTGCCAGACATGATGTCAATGATGGAGCTCTTAGAGACAACGGATCAGGCTCCCATTGTGAAAATTCGTCAAAATCGGCCACCACTTCTTCTTGCTATCAGCACTTGCATCGATTTGGAACTCTCAGAAGACATTTATTTGTCTGGAGTTGCGCCGTTGTGACGCGGCGCCTTGGTGACTGCGAAGGTGAAAAAGAAGAAGTGCCCACAAACAAACCAAGCAGAAAGAGGGAAAACTAGCAAACAAGCGAAGCAAAAAAAAACCAAACACCAAGAACCAGCAAACCACCTCCAAAAGAACCAGAACCAAAACACAAAAGGCACAAGTAACACTCTAGGTGAAACGTGCGCTCTCACTTGGCTCACGTGTTGACGTCCATAGCATCAGCATCAATTGTTCTTATCAAATTCTCACAGGACAAGTCAGATAACTTATTGTTGCTAGAAGCAAGCGAGTCTTTGGTTTATACATGTTGGTCACAGCCTTCTTCAAAAGGGCGCACAACGAACCTCTGGCTTTATCTGTCGAAACACTCCTTTTTTTCTGCGAGAGCGCCGCTTGTGCACTGGTGGCAGCGGTCACATGTAACAACTACAAAAGACTCAAAGATCCCAATCAATGAGAGTACATTAACTAGCCTACAGTGAGACTGAAAACTGTACAGCGTCGGCAAACGTAAGACGAGAGCGAAACTCGAAATTGTCACCAGCCTGAATCCGTTGAGTAAGTGAGCCAGAGAGCATACGAGTAAACGCAAGCGCAAGACTCAAGAATGCAGCCAGTCGTAACCCACAAACTTACATAAGTGAAAGCCAGTCACCGACGAGCCATCTGAGGCCAAGCCAGTCCCGAATCTTGCCACTCTAAAGAGTCAGCTTGCCGATTGATCATCGTTTAGAACATAGCATGTAAGTTCGCAATTGTGAAAAATGAAAATACTTGTACACATCTCGTTAAGAGACATAGCAAAATCATATTGTGGGCCAGGTTTGACAGCGAAGAGAAAATGTTGTAGCAAACACGACCCTGTGTCGCTGGTGAGAGAAAAGGGTGCCAGGCAGCAACGTCAAGCACCGCGCCCGAAGGACGAGTGGCAAACGCAGAGCGAAAGTCAAAAGTCCTTCAAGGGCACAGGGCTTGTCAAGCCGACGCCCAGGACCGAAGAGCTGTTGAGTGCCAGAGCGGAATTGTACACTCTAGCTGAGTCGAGGTGACAGTCGTGTAGTATGCAAGCTGTAAAGTACATTGCCCTTGTGGGAAGCCCACTGCTGTTGATCGTCAGAAGGACGCCAGAGCCGTCAATAAAGAAGCCCAAGGGAAAACCTTATCTCGAATTGAAGCCTCAGGACTGAAAGTGTACGTTGACAAAGCAGGACCAAATGTCGTGCATCAGCTTGCACGCAAACGTACAAATATGCCACTATAGAGCCAATACAGATGTTTTACAAGATAGATTTTTATCACGATCCTCAGGCACTTGCAACTGTCTCTGGAATTGCAGCACCCTACCACAGAGACCACAGTAGTCCCTGACATTCTGAGGCGTAATGTCTTTAAGCTATTCACTCTGGATTTGCAGAGGTGGGGAAGCGTCGGGTCAGACAGCTGCAAAGCATAGTGGACTTGAAAAAGCGGTGTGCTGCAGAGGAGTGCGACCTACAGAAGATAATGCCTAAGCACGTGAACGAGGTCACATCGGGCAAGGCGTTGGTTCTTTTCAGAAAGCTCTTGGAGGAGACAGGCTTTGAGGACATGACGGTTTGTGACCACATGGAGCAATGATTTTTTTTCTGCGAAGGCGCCGCTTTTGCACTGGTGGCAGCGGTCACATGTAACAACTACAAAACTCAAAGATCCCAATCAATGAGAGTACAGTGAGACTAAAACTGTACAAGATCGGCAAACTTGAACAAAGACCTCGTGATAATGCCAGCGTGAATCGAAAAATCACCGTGCCAGTGGAAAGCGAGTAAAGCACCATAGCAGCATCAAATGTGCAGACCGTCGTAATCAACAAACGAGTTGAAGCCATACACTCAAGAGCCAAGTCATGCCCTATGATCCAAGGTGATGCTATCAAAGTCAGTAAGCCGAAATTGTTTTTGCGCAAAGAGGCCAAAGATGCGCAAGCGTGAACAAAAGACATACTTATACACTTCTCGTCAAGAGAAATTGCACAATCTTATTATGAGCCAGGTTCGGAATCGAAAGAGTGATGGAACCCAGTGTAGCTGGTGACAAAAAAGGTGTCAGGCAGCAGCGTCAAGCACTGTGCCCGAAGAAAGCGTGGCAAGCGCAAAGCGCAAGCCACAAGTTCTGCAAGGGCACGAGGCTTGTCAAGCCACCGCCAGGGACCGTAGAGCAGCTGAGTGCCAGAGCGGCATGGTGAACCAGGCTGAGTTGGGGTAACATCGGTGTAGGGCGCAAGCAATAAACTCCATTGCATGAATGACGGCCGCAATGTGAATGACGATTGAACTGATGGCTCTTGAATGAGTCGGCAGAGCACAGCCGGGGAGAAGCTTGTCCCGAAATTATCACTAGCTGGAAATTCACTGCTGAGTCGGTGGTCAGATACCGACTCCGTCACGCCAGAAGCCCAAGGGAAAAGTTATGCGAAAGTGAAACCTCAAAGCTGAAGGTACTCATTGACAAGAGCCGAATGGCAAGCATCTAATGCGAATAAATAATTGCGCGGACACCTAGGAGCCAAGTCAACACTGCCAGGGAGAAGCTAGAGAGGAAAGTGGTGAAGAGCTCATCGTCTCTCCCCGAAAGTACATAGAACCCGAGCTCTTACCAATGTCCTCTCCATAGCTTCGCAAAGACAATGCGACATCGAAGTCAATCCATCCGGCTGAAATAACCCACTGACCGAGTGTCATGTTCATTGCAGCAAGCGTCCGAAAATTCAGCGCAAGCCTTGCTAGCGACAAATCAAAATTGCCACTGGGACACCACAATCCCAGCCAGGAGGTCACCGACCGCGAGGCAGACAGCACCGCAACGCCATGTGCGCCCGTAGCCCGAAGGGCTAGGTAGATGGCTACAGAAATGGCTGCGGTAAGAAGAAAGAGAAGTGAAAAGAAGCGACCAACCGAACACTAGCCGAAGGCCGGTGAACTGAAGGAAGCAAAAGGACAAGGAGATAGCGAAGACGAGGGGTAAGAGAAGGATGAAGCAGCGACCAACTGAACACTAGCCGAAGGCCGGTGAACAGCCAGAAGCCCAAGAACGGGAAAGGGGGGGAAGGAAAGCAGGGCATCAGAGGAAGAGTATTTGACTGTCCGGATCAGCCAAGGAAGGATAGTGGGGCGAAGACTACTGCATCCCCGCGCCGACCCAATGTGTCGCGCTACTGATGAAGATGTGTACGAGCACTGCTTCTCACCGAGGGACCACGAAACGATTCCGAAGGGTGCTGAGACGGATGATCCGTAGGCGTTCGACTTCGGGGACGTGGAGGATTATCACGTCCCGAGGATTGTATGCGGTGAGATTGTTGACGTTGAGCCAGTTGACGTAAACCTGCCAGGTCTACTTGATAAGGTTCTGGAAATTGAACGTTGGGCCACCACTGCTTTGAAACACTTGCATATCTCTGAAGCCATTCGCCAGTACTAGCACGAGCTGTTTGGATACCGCCCTCTGCACGTGCTTCGCCATTGTAATAAGCAAACAGCGACTGTCGGGGCAAGGTAGGCACCGAGCCTCTACGATGCCAAAAAGCATGATTAAAAATCTCTTTTACCAGCTCTTCCGAAGGACATGGCGAGATGTCAAAGAAGTCATTTCGGAGAGCTTCAGCTGATGCGGCTTCGAAGTTAGCTGCGTGCGCGTGTCCTAAGATGGACTCCGCTTGGCACTGGGGGAAAGGCCGGGGCGGCTGACGCATCGCGTTGGAGGAAGTGCTCTCCGTATCTGCAGAAGGTCGCGATCTTGGCAGCTTGATTTCGATCTTGGCATTGACAATGTCTTGCGTGATGCTCAAGGAGTGCAAGTAAGGGCGATCATGAGGCCATTCCCACAAGCTTAGTCAATAGCTGGGGTGTGTGGTGGGATTGGCGACGGCATCGGCAATCTGCCATCAGCAACCTTGAGTACCGGATCCCCATCCTGCTGAGGCAGTGAGACAACCTGCTGAAAGTCTGGAACATCTGTTCCTGGGAGCTTACCCATATAGGCTGAGAGCTCTGGAATCATTCTGATGGGAAAGTAAACCATGAGTACGTCCCAGGGTAGTCCAACAGAACGGTCAGCCTCCTTTCCACGATTGGTGTTCTTAGACGTGGAACGATTATGCAGGACATGGGCAAAATTAGACGCTGCCGGGAGAGTGATGTCAGCGCCGGTTTCTTGTCGGCGCTTGACATGGTTAAAGGAGGAAAGAGTAGCCACTAACAGTGACTTCTCCCAGAAATCTTGATGCTGGAAAGGGCGATACCCTCCATTGGAACTGGCTCCTTGAAACGTAGAGTGGTTTTCAGGGAGACATTGGAACAGGGTGGCAATGACTTGCGCCATCCCTTGCATTTGCTGTTGGAGCAGCCTCCATTTGATATCCTGAAGCTCTGATAACACGGTCGCAAAGGAACCAGTGGTGAGCATTGATTCAACAAGATGACGCTTCACAAAAGCATTGTATCGCTTTGCGAAATGATTGATATTGATGCGCAATCTGGCTAAGGGCCAGTCAACATTGATGAGAGCCGAAAAGGGCTCGGGAACTGTAAACAATGCCTTCGCAACAATAATGGTCTCCGCCTGTTTGGAAATGTGCAGCAAAGCATCGTACGTAGCTTTTGCTGCTGCAGCATAGGAGGCCGTTTGAGGCTCTTGTACCTTGGCAGGCACCCATTTGTCCGGCGTAGGTGGAGTGGCGCGCACTTTGGGAGCCGAGGAGGCACTGGAACTCGGGGCTGCAATAGGTACGCGTGGCAGTTTTGGCATCTTGGTCAGCAGCCCACTTCGGTACATGTAACTTGAGGTCTCGGACTTCACGCTGAGTAATATCCACATGGGTGGCATAGAGAGGAACCAGTCTCCAGGAGTCAAAGAAGTGTACGTGATGTATTGACCACCAATGTGCACTAGGATGATTATTGTGATGATCAAGCCAGATGTCATACTTCTGGTTCCAAAGCCACCATTTGTGGAACAACAATCCAATGGGGGCTGCGAGTATTGTCTGCGCTTTAGGCCCAGACTAACGGGGAATCTTTACCTCCCGGGTAAAATTCATCTTGGTGAGGCCAATGATAGGAGGTAAGGGCCACATTGCGAGCAAGCGCTAGCATGAGGTGAAGGCGATCCGCGCGGGCGATAACTTGATCACCATACTTTACTGTATACTTAACGGCAAGAGCGAGGGGGAATGGAGATCCTCTATCATGGCTGAGGTATCGCCCTGAGAGGTGTCGTTGCATGTCGGTCAAAGAAAGGACAACATTATACATTCCTCCAGACGGATTGTAGAAGCGATCAAACTTGGATTTTATGAATGCTAGCCCATACATGAGGGTAGCCAGGACAGTGACGCAACCAGGCAAACCTCGCATGTCCAAGGGACTAACAACCCTGAACCCCCAATAGACCCTAAAAAAATAGACCCTTCTTTTTTAAGAAAAATAGACCCTAACTTTTTTTTAAGAGTTAGGGTCTATTTTTTTAATAGACCCTTTCTACTTGTTCAAAATTAGGGCTTATTTTCTTTACATGGTGGCAAGGGGAGGATGGTGAGGAAGCCACCTTTTTTTCAAAAACCTCTTTTTTTTGAGAAATTTTCAAAAATTTCAAAAACTCCAATTGTTTTTTGATATTTTTCAAAAACATGGTGTGATATTTTTTGGAAAGAAATGCACAGTCAGTCAGTGGTTGCAGCTGCAGTTGTGTCAGTGGCAGTGTGACATGGCAAGAAATTCATCAGCCAGCTTGGATTCATAGCTTCAGTTTTTCAGCCGCAAAGCCGACTTTGTTTTTTGCGCAGCCATGGCAGACCAGCATGTGGTGGCAGCTGTGAAGCTTTTCAGGAATTGTTGTCCTGGTGGTCCTGAGTCGCAGAAATTTCTAGTAGCTGATCCTGATGTCTTGGTAGAAAACCATGACGAGCTGTGCTTGCAATTGCTGCACATGAACAGAAAAATGACAGTTCATTTTTTAGAGACTGCTATAGGCAAAGCTTTCACCAAACTGAGCTTTGGTGAATGCACAGCATGGGCTCAAAGACTCATTGCTGGGTTGAAGCACATACTCCTGAAGAGGAAACAATCCACCAGTGGCAAGAAGCTGAACCCTGCAGTATGGAGGATCATTCAACAAGTAAGGCAAGAATCTCCTGCAGCAACTGCAGTTGCCTCTTCTGCCTCTTCTTCTAGCAGGCCTGCACTGGATTCCACTCGAAAGAACCTCTTTGCACCACCTGTCGATCCACTCCTGAATGCCAAAGCTGTTTTGGCAGAAGCGAAAGCACATTTGGGAAGTGATTTTTCTGAAGAATGTCAAGTATCAGAAGAATCGAATGCCTCAGCAGTGTCAGTGGCCAGTTCTCAGCCAGAATATCAGCAATTTTTCAAAAATGCTAGCATGTGCATGGTCAGATTGTTCCCTTCTGGGCAAGTGGCGCAAAGCATCATGAAGCCTGGAGCAAGCGGTTTTGCTGTAGCTTTGTTTCCTCCAGAAACCACAGAGATCGTCACTGAAGTTCCCAATGCTTTGCTTGAAAGCTTCCAAAAAAGCAATGATGTTCAGAAGAAACTTTCAGCCAAGACCAATGTGAAGAAGAGACCAGCTGCAAGTTCAGCCAGCAGCTCACTTCCTGTGGCAAGGGCTCGAAATTCTCCTGCTCCTGCAGACAGAGATCCCTTCAAGTCTTCCTATGAACTGATGTATTACAAGGGGCCTAAGCATTCTTGGGCCATTCGACTGAAAGGTGGCAAGCAGCTCTTCCAGATCACTTGTCAACATCGTCCCAAGGAGAATTTGAAAGCGATGATGCTTGAAGCTGTCAAGAAACTTGAAGCAGGAGAGCCTGCTGAGCGAGTCAAAGACTGGTGCAGATCCCAAAGGGAAACAATTTGATTTTTTGCAATTTTCCAAAATTTGTTTCACAGAGGCTTTTGGAGATCTTGGAACAGAGATCACACCAAGAAAAATGTGGTGCTACTGCATGCTGCGCTGTCCAGAGTGTTGCACTTGTGGAGCTCAACTGGGAGGATTTGGGGAGGACAGATATTTAAGTAATAGATAAGTATATATTATATGGATAAATGTATACATATATATAGATATATATGTGTGTACAATAAAAACATGTATGTGAATATATGAAAACAAACAATAGCACATTTATCATGGCACAGGTAAAAAAAAATAATATTCACACAAGTACAGATGTGAAACATTTGCACACTATTGTGTGGCAAAGAACAAGCAGTCCAGACACTTCCAGCAGAGAGACTATTGCTGCAGAATTGACCCCCAAAGAGAAACCATTATTAGGGAAGATGTGTTGACCAACACATTTTTGGGGGAAGGGTCGCAGGGAGCTGACAATCAAAAATTAATTTTTGGCATTCAAATCTCAAAACTTGGATAAAGGACAAAAACCTGAAGTTAACTCAAGTTATCTCAAGTTAATTTTAATTTGTTTTTAATTTAAAACAGAGCAAGTTAACTCGAGTCAACTCAAGTTCACTCAGGTTAACTTTGACCAAATTAACTCACCAAAATTTCAGATTTTTTTGCAATCAAAAATTTTTTAATGCTGATTTTTCCTGAGCTTCCTGAATCCTTTTCCTCCGGATCAATCACCCTTTGAATCTCAGAGCCCTCCCATGCCAGTGGAACTGCGAGGCAAGTATCATAAGACCAGCTCCAATGAACCTATTTGCTTTGCATACAACACAGCCGCTGGTTGTCCATACAGTGATACTGTCCAACCTGGAGGGAAGTATCCAAATGGCTTGCACGTGTGTTGTGAACCGAAATGCCAACAACCGCATTCTTTGCAGCAGCACAATGACTAGGCTCTGAGAAGAGCCATTGGCAAGGTTTGCGTTGAGCAGTTATACATAATCGAAGTGTTTGCAGGGTGTGCAGTTTTGACATCAGCTGCCAAATCCTTTGGCTTGGGCGGCATTGCTATCGACAAGGTGCGCAAGACCGGTGCTCGAAGGACGATTTTCCAGTTGAACCTGTTGAAAGAGTCAGACAGGAAACTTTGTGAAAATCGTTTTCCTCGCCATTGCTATTTTACGTGCACTTTGCACCAGTTTGCGGGACGGCAGCACAAAGTTTGCTGTTCGTTTACTCTGCGCCTTTTGTGATCAGACTCACACTCCACTCCTTTTACGAGTCGGTCACAAAACCTGCCCGCAAAAGTCGAGATGCTTTTTTTTGGCACCACAACAAGCTGTTGTTCTTCAGTATGCAAGTTTACATTTGATCCAATTTTCCCATCAATGCACAAGGAGTGTCAGCAGGACCTTGCGCAAGAAAAGTGGCGGCTTGACGAAAAGCTGGGACAACAGGCGGCAGCTTGTTGCCTCTAGGCTGCACACTAACGGCGATCTGAGCAGCTCGCGCGGTTTCCAACGGGTGCTGAAGGATATCTGTCAAGCAGTCAGGTTTGAGCATGACGCCTCAGGAATGCGCAAGTTGCAGCACAACATGAATCAATGCCAGACACAACTGTCTTGCGTATTGAGACTCTTCAGCAGTCGCCCGTACTTTCTTTCCACTGGCGTTGTAAGCTCCATTCCTTGTGAGTGTGTTGTCCATTGCATTCAACACTCATCTGTGTGATCTGCTGAAAGGAAGCCATGCTTCGAGTCCATTTGTCTCTTTCCGATCCATACATGCAAGCTTGGAAATCTGCTGCAAACAATCTATGTCGTCGAAGCAGATCAAGTACCTTCGGCAAAATCCAAAAATAAGAACCTTTGGAGTTCTCAATGGAAGCAAAAACTCCACGAGCAACGCAGGTGCGACCACCAGGTAGCATGAGGCCACCGGAGCCAACTGTGCCTCCTAAGGCAGCGCGGTTTCGACCTGTGGAAATCAAACAGATCGCACGTGACATGAAAAAATTCATCAGCTAAGTTCACACGCAGCTCGTCTTCCATGAGCCCAGGAAGTCCCAAGGGAAATTCACAACTGCGAAGTGGCTTTGGCAAGTTTGGAACGCCTGGCCTATGGATTTCACGGGTCTTACTAACAAAGCGGTTTCTGGACTTGCTTGGGACTGCGAATCCTTCATTAGGAAAGCTGCTGAAGTTGGGCACCCTCAATCTTATAATCACACAGTTCCACTTGATCTTAAGATTGCGTTGGAGAAGCAAACTGAATGGTCTGAACAACAGCTAGCGCAATATTGGATACATTGGTGTTGGAAGTGGCTAAAGAGAGCCAAAGAGCTTGAGTCGGATGAAGCTGCAGGTGACAATGCTCCGGTGAGCCGGGCATCGAAGCAGGAGAATTTTGCAGGAGTCCATGCCTGCGGTAGGCTGTGTCTTTTTTTTCCAGGAAGTGCCTATTGCACACACGATGCAGGTCACTAGTAGTCCGGAAAGCTGCAAAGACTGCACATGATTTCACATGAGCTTCAATTAATGCATGATGACCGTATGGGAACAAACCAAAAAACCAAACCAGACCAACCAGCACCAACCAAAACCAAGCAAACCAGCAAACCAAAACCACCCCCAAGAAAGAAAAAACAGCCCCATCGTAAAGGTCATCAAGCTAGCTGAACTTACTATATGCACATGGTGAAACAGATGACACTCCGCACTCACTCATCTCAAAAGGCGGACAACTAGGCATCGCTTGTCCGTCTCTCAGCATCATAACGATGGGAGATTCAGTTGCTCAAGCCAAGTGACAGCCCACGATTCAAGCCAGCTGTAGATGCCCAAGCGTTGCAGCTTCGTACAAAGAAGGCACCAATTCCAAGCCAACAGAGTAAATGCGAAGATGTAAAAAGAGCCGTACCCAAACCGCAGAAAAACGGCAGTAAGAGGGGGCCCCAGCCCCCCCCAAGTGAGCGAATCAAACCTCCCAGGCAAAGCACCAAGCGCCCGCCCTCCCTTTGTGTGACTTCGGCCCAGCATGCTAACCGAGAGGACCACACCTGCATCCAAGCTGACGTCACCAATGGCGGGTCAAAGAACGCTCTTCGATGATGCCGTACTATACCACAGACACAGCCTGCAGCAGGCATGGACTCCCGCAATATTCTCCTGCTTCGCTGTCAGGCTCACCGGAGCACCGTCACCAGACAGCGAGGAGGCACCAATAAGTCAGAGAATCTCAGAGAATCTCAGGCAGCTTCCCGTCTGTCGGGGCGACATTTGCCATCAGCCACACCTCAATCCCTGTCCATGTAGCCAATCAGTGAGACCACGAAGCCCGATAAATACCTCTGTAGGCAAATATCACACGACAATCACAGGAGCAGCGGAGAGCAGCGATTAGAACTCCCACCAGCAAGTACAACTCACTCCTAGTCTCTTTCAGTAGTAAATCCACTTCCCGACGGCAACACCACGAAGTGTGTCCGGCCAGCTTAAGTAGCACCACCAGCTCGGTAAAACTCAAAGTTATGCCCAGACAGTCAACCAACGTGCTTCAGTCTACCAGCTCACTCATTGCATACGACACCATGGCACCGGCCGCGCGCGCAGGAATACTCCAGTGAGCAAACCTGCTACCCACCCCGCCCCGGGATAGCCATTTAGGCTAGGTAAAATGGCTGCGGCAATCCGCCCTAAGGCAGATCAAAGCATACTCGACCTAGCACTACTGGAGGCAGCCGGAAGGCATCCACTTGCTAGAGGACGCCGTGTTTGCCAGATCCATGGGCGATACTCTTGCTTGGTCATGTATGGGTTATCTCTCAAGTCACCAATCCTATACCTTCCTGCTCCTTTGAGTGATGGTTGGGAACCATTCACGGTGAAAGACGTTGTTACTTGTCCCTTGGGGCGTCCACCTTGGCACGTCAAAGGCGTCAAATACCTGCTCAGGATCAGCAAAGGTTCCATCCGGGGCGAAAAGCCTCTCCAGATTCGACTTGATGGCATCTTCACACTTCCTGCAGGCCTGTCCTTAACAGGAATTTGTACTTAGGGGTATTTTTTTTGCCCCAGGGACAAATTTCGTTAAGGACAAAACTTGTTGACAATTTTACCGTATCTTTTTGTCCCTGGGGATACTTTGAAAAGAGGGGTCTTCGCATAATTATAAATGCCTGTTCATTCACACCATGTCCAGGGCAACACACATCGCAATAGACCCATGGTGGATGTTTCCAATTCAGATTTTGATGTTTTTTTGTCGAACCAAACACCATGTAAACCAAACACCATGTAAGAAATGCTGATGGGCTACGGCCCATGACCATGAAATGGAAGAAACACCTCTTCAAACCACCAGTTCGCCCAATGGTTTCCTAGGGACATCTCATTGCGGTACCACAGACAGCCTGTGAGCTACCATGCAGGGAGGTGGGCGGGGGCGAAAAACCTGGGGTGTGGCCTTTGTCTTTAGCCAAAATTGGCCACAGCGTTGCCACCGTTCACGGGCGTTACCTGTCCCTAGCGCATAAAAGACATGATTACTTCGTAACATGATGCTTTCATGCCCACCGTGGGGGTTGCAAACACATTCTCTCTTAATTGTTTCCTGAATGGGAGAATCGATCAGATATCCATCTGTACATTCACACCTGTACCTTTTCACAACGGAGAGATACACATATGATTCACAAAGGAACGAATTGCACTGCCAGGAGCTCTGTCATGCCCAGTTGTTCAGCCTGAATCAGCTGTTTTGGCCATAATGACGTTTGATCGTGTTTTGTTTACACTTTTTCCTGCTGCCTGCGGCGCTGAAGGCGTTTGGCCAAGGTATTTGCAAAATGGGCATTGCCAGATCGATGTTTTTCATTTGCCAGCAGCCAAATTAATGTTGGACAGGAGCGAACTATCGCACAAAGTGCCTGTAGGGGCCCACGACGCCCCGGTACAGTACTGGCCTGGCACCGCCCCTCAGGCGGCGCCATGGACATGGACACGTTGCGTCTGTGACACAGCGGCGCTTCGGTAAAAACGTGTGGACGCGCCGCATTCAAGGAGGAGCGCCGTAGCGAAAACAAGCAATGCCACGGCGAAATTGCCCTTGCCCAACGCGAAGAAACATGCGCGTTAGCGTGAACTATCATAGAAAATGCAACGGAGCGCCGGCGCTGATTCCCGGTTTGCTCAGACGGGTGCGCTGTAGCGCGGCTCTTTGGCGAGAACTTCGCCGCCTCTGTATATAATTCGCCAGTGTTGTTTTGCGTCCACGCAATCCAGGGCGCAAGGGTAGGCTGGCAAACAAGCGCGGGAACCGAATTTGAGCCAAAGGCCCGCATACGCGGACATGCAGCGGCATACTTAGTACTTATTCAAGTCCTGCTCAGTCCTGCTGCTGCGCCGGCATTGCCTGACGAGGTTTCAGACAAAACTGCGAACCAGAATTCGCTCCAAGAGTGCTTCGCGGAGTCCAGGCACAACGCACGTCGACGCCAAAAGGGATCAAGGCCAACGGCCGTCAATTCAAACATGCAAATTTCCTAGGCAAATTCCAGCCCTTCTAACCCAGATTTTTGAAATTACATGTAGAATATTTTCCTATCTTAAAATGAGCCGCCCCAAGAACGGCCAGCGCGACAGAAATCTGCACAAGCCCAGCCCGCAGCAAGAGATAGAGAGATAAGGAGTTGACAAGGGGACATGGGCTCTAGAAATCCAATTCTTTCAGTAAGAGACTGCCCGTTATCACTTACAAAAAAACGCGCCTACAAATCATAAAATGAAAAGTTTGCTCTTGCGCGCGAGAAGCTGTCTCTTAAAAACACCTACGTAGTGAATCCCGGGTCGCCTGCGGTGTGCGCCTGAATGCGCATGCCACGCGGTCCTTTTTATTACATGAGGAAAACCGATTACCAAGTCAAACCCATGCGGAAACATCAGCAAATCACATTGCAAGTATTTGCTGGAAACCGGCGCTGCGTAGCAAGAACTTAAGTTGATGGCTTTTCCATTTTTCAGAGATCGGGACCCCTTGTGTTTAATTGGGCGACGCGCGACTCATCCCTCGCGACATCATCCGTGGGAAACATGATAGGAATGCGCGCAGGACAGGCAAAGCACGTTTTGATCATGAGCCATTTTTCAAGCGTTTAACGATGCTTTGTTAATGAAGCGCGCAATTTTTGTTTAGACATCCTAGCGCTTTCGCCCCGCCAACAAACAGCGCTGAGCGCAACAACCAATCATTCGCCAGCCTGAAAATCGCCAGAAGAGACGCGCCAGCGCTGCAAAATTACCAGCGGAACATTACGTTGACAACAAAACTGCCAGCGCAACAAGTCGCCAACGCAAAAACGCCAGCGCGCCAAAACCATTTGCGCATAATCGCAAGCGCGCCAGAAACACCAAAGCAACAAAATCTCCAGCAAAGATCTACTAGGGCAATTAAATCGCCAGCGCAACAAAGCCACCAGCGCAAACAAAAACACCAAACTCAAATCACCTGCAGCACGGAAAAAAAACATAACGGGAGGCCACCCACCATCGACGGATGGGAATTTGAACGATCAGATTGCAAGATCACGCAAGGGTTTCATTGCCAAGGCCATTTGCATTGTAAAGGGAGACGTCATCAACGATAATTTCATGGTTTAACGCGCCAACAAATGAAATAGGTTCTAATGAAATCTAATGTACAAAAACGCATTCTTTTAGACTCTCTTGGGGGAGACGGGGATAGGGTAGGCGAAAACATTATGTTGGTTCCTGGGCTTCGTTTTCCCGGCCCTGAACCTGCGCCCCTTCAAAATCCCAAAATTAGATAGACCATTTTTAAATAAGCCAAAAAACCATTTAAAACCCATAGTTGACTGGGCCATAGAAAAGCATAATTGCATTGGCCGCAATCAATCAAATAAATATTTTGTAGCTAAACAGGCAGTGATCAAATATGGTTTGATTTCACAGGACATGAAGAATGTATATTTAATTTTGAAAGCCACATATTGCAATTAAATAGGTAATATTCAATGATTTCAATATTTCGTCATTATTAAAAATTAAAATCAAAAAATTGGATATGGAGAAAAATAACCACCATTTTTGGACATCTGTTCTTTTTAAAATATCCAAAAATTGCGTTTTTTGTTAGGAAATGATAAATGAAAGAATCATTAATCATGGTTAATTTCTAGTTTCGCGCCATTCGTTTTCAATATCAATATTTTTTCGATACCAAGGGCATTGGCAATATGATGAAGAATCATTTATTAACCGCTATTCTGAAACTAATATAGATTTGCTTTTGAATATGAATTTATTTCTACGTTCAACAAGCGCCAATAAAATTTGTCAAACATATTAAATTTCAATCTTCAAAATATGATAGCCGGACTAATCATTTCCAAGGGGGTGTATATATTGTCGGCGCACCAGTTTTTTCATTTCAGTTTAATACCAATAATTAAAGAAGGCTCCTTCGTGATGAAACCTTTGTTTTACACTGGGAAAAATTACCACGCAAATTTCTAATGTCGTGGAAACCTCCAATACAGGAAATAATAGCTATTATCTATTGTCATCAAACCTTTACGATAGAGCTGCCCTTAATTTGCCGCTGTTGATCGGATGTTTAATCGTAATAGTCTGTATTTTTTGAAGATACAAAGGTATTTCTTCTAGTATTGCCAAGATTACGCACACATAATGGTGATATTTTGACAATAAACAAATTTAAAAAAATCAAAACTAGCTGAGCAGTGATCTACAATTTTTATTTAATCTAGTCATGAATTATATCGCACGGCGGACTCAATACTGAAATGTTGACACAAATTACTTCAAAACATTTTCTGGAATTCGTAGTAGTACAAAGTACCAGCGCAAAGCGCCGCTTCAAATTACCAGCGCGGCGCAATCGCCAGCGCAAAACCCCCAGCGTAACAACAGCACAACGCAAAATTACCAGCGCAATAAAATCACGAGGACAGCCAGCGCAAAACCACCAGTGAACAAAAACATCAACGCCAAAAATCTTGCGCAAAATAAGAAGTGCAAGGCACCAGCTCAACGCAATCGCCAGTGCAGAAAAGGGCAACGCAAAATCACCAAGACAAAATCACCAGCAAACTAGAGACACCAACATCACCATTTTTTTTAAAAATCCTTTGAGATCTGGCCCTGAAATATTGCGCAAGCAACGGCTTAGCCGAGCAAACGTGTTATTTTTTTGAAGATAGAAAAGAATCTGACCCTGCCCCAGGAAGGGTTTGCTCAGCTCATGCTTGGACACGACATTAGTTTGCGTTTTCTTTTCAAGGGTTCAACTTTAGATCCTGCCCCGATTCGGATTTCACGCCAATGCTGAGTCCATCTTAAATTCATTTTTACGAAAACATGTTCCAAACTTTAAATCCTGCCCAAAAGAATTTCCAAGTTGACGCATTTTGGCATGCATTTTGTCAATGGAAATACCCGAATTTAGATCCTGTCCCAGGACGTTTTTCAAACTGCAGCCCAACCAACTTTACGCGCGTTTTTGACAATAATCTGTAGAAGTTCTTCAGATCCTGCCCCAGAAAAGTTTCCAAGTTGATGTTAACAATTGTGTATGTATTTGTTCCAACCACATGTCCGAAATTGGACCCTGCCCCGGCGCAGTTTTCAAGCCCAAGTTTAATCAAGCTTACTTTCAGTTTTACAAGCGCCTGCACAAATCTAGATCTTGCCCTAATAATGGGCTCCAAGTTGACGTTTAGACAATGTTGTATAATTTTTTGCCGAAGAAAATGTCCAACTTCAGATCCCCGAACTTGTTTTGAAGCCAACGCTCCATCAATGTCATTTGGATTTTCCAACAACATACAGCATATAAGATTAAATCCTGTTCTCGCGCCCGTTTTTTCTAATGAGACGGTTGAATCTATAGCCTGCCCGAAATCGGAAACGGAATTACTTTTACACGCATTTTTACAACAGCATAAATCAATCTAGATCCCGCCCCAGAAGAATTTCCATTGAGATCCTGCCCAGAAACCGCTTGCAAGCTGGAGCTGAGTTAATCCTTTTTTTTTGCGTTTTTTAAAAAACAACATATGTGAATTTGGATCCTGCTCCAAAACAATCTAAGTTGACACCTCGACAATTGCGCAGTACATTTCAGAATGCAATGTCCTGATGTCAATCCTAGCCCGAAACAGCATTCAAGCCAACACCGATTTTTTGGACATGTTTCAAAAAAAAGTAAATTCAGTTTCGGCCTCCCAAAAATAAGGTTTCCAATTCATTCTTACACAATATGTTTTGCGCGCTTCCAATTCACTCGCCGACCCTGCCCCGAAACGGTTTTCAAATCAACGCCTAATCAGAAACAGCGCCGTAAAATCGCCAGCCCTCCAATAATCACCAGCGCGCCGAAACCACAAGTATACCCAAAACACAAATGCACCAAAAACGCAAGAGCCCCAAAAGGCAAAAAGACCGCAACCGCAAAACCACAAGCGCGCCAAACACGCCCTGACAAATCCACCAGCGCAAAACCACCAGCCCACTTTAATCGCTAGAGCACCGACGTCGGCAGCGCAATTTCGCCGGATTACTCAACATTGCGCCGCCGAATCACCAGCGCAGCGAGAACGCCGCCGCAAAACCACGAGCCACCAACAGGATTATTTTTGCAGAATCGCCAGCACTACAAAAGCATCAATGCCATTGACGCAAAATCGCTAGCACTCCAAACGCGCTGTTTTAAAATAATACCAGGGATGCTTTAAAAAAACGCAAAATCACAAGCCCGGCTAAAAGCATTGCGTGAAACCGCTAGCAAGATGTCACTAGCGCACCAAAACCACCAGAAGACCGCAAACACCCCCGCAAAATCACCAGCGCAATCAGAACACCTCCGCCAAAATCAGCAGCTGACCAAAAACACCAGAACAAAATCACCGGCCCGCTGTAAAATCGCCAGCCCCCCAAAAAAATTCAACGCCACCGCCGCTGCAAAATCACAAGGGCAGCAAAAACACCATCACAAAACCTCCTCCGCGCCAAGAACGCCGCCGCAAATCACCAGCCCATTGAAAACACAACAGCAAAATCACCAGCGCAAGGCAACCAGCAGCGCCAAAAAACAGCAGCGCACCCCTTCATGTGCAGAGTAGCAGGTGTACACGCGCAACATTGTACATAGCAGAATGGTATTTGCCAAAATCGGGCAAGCCAGCGTGGGTATTGGCCCAAAAGCGCGACGGACAGCAAGGGCACATGCCAGAGCCTAAGCGCTAATGGAAGGGTTCTTACAGCAAGTCGCAAACCAAAAAAAAAAATTGGAAGGAGCGCGCAAACAAAAAAAGTTGAACAGATTGGAATTTACGGATTTTTACGGATTTTTACGGATTTTTACGGATTTTTACGGATTTTTACGGATTTTTACGGATTTTTACGGATTTTTACGGATTTTTACGGATTTTTACGGATTTTTACGGATTTTTACGGGCTTTTACGGGTACCAAAAACATGCATTCCGGAAAGACATCGGTCGCTTCAAAATGGATCCGGAATGTTTTTTCCATTGAAATTTGTGATCCTGCCAAGAATGTTCAACATCCAGAAGGGTTCGGCCTGTGAAGTTTTTTGCTGCGGTCATGAACTGTTGTGTTCAGAACAGAACTGGTTACTAAATTTCGTGTTCCAAAAAGGAAAAAGCATTGTATGTATTGGCCCAAAAGGGAACAGGAAGGGATCAGTCAATATTGTTTGGGTTCGGTCAGGATTCAGGCAATACATGTTTGAGTTTGTAATGATCCACTTCCACATTGTTTGATCAGCAAGACAAGTTGGGTTTCAGATTACAAATGGCTTAAATCTGAATTTAAGCCTTTTCGATGGACTGTTTCCACCCAGCTTCTACACAGCTTGAATTTGGTGTCTAGCGCATGTTTCTTCCTGTGGATTGAAATCATATTTGATCCTCTTGCAGGTCATCATCCAATCAGCCATCAGCTCGGATTTGAATCTTTGCTTTGTCATGTGTCAATCTGCGGCGCAGGGGGCTCACATGCAGATTTGAGCTGATTCCAAAAGAAATGGGCTCTAATTTGAACGCAAGTGCAATGGGAGTATCCAAATGTTGAAGCAGTATCAGGTTCAGGTTGGTTTATCAAACAGGAGATTAGATTTGAATTTACCCCGTTAGACCCACGCTGGTTTGATCCATCGCCAGAGTTCATGGCTTGAAAACCATAGTTTTGGCCTCTTAGGGAGAATCAATGACAGCTTCCTTGTCTTCTCTGCAATGCTGCGGATTTCTGTGAGACTGTAGACATGCTGCTAAGCTAATATGCTTGTTTGTAAGAAGGCAATATATTTCTGAAATCATGGGAAAAATTTGTGAATTTATAGTGATATTTGTTCTTAATCATAATATGTAATAATTCGATATTTATGAGTTTTGGCAATATGTTTTTGGAATTAAGAATTACAAGCTTTTTTTGTAAAAGTAAGAAAAACCTCGAGAAAACCCAAGAAAACAACAAAAAACAAACCAATGGGTAGTACAGGGTCTTGGGTCCACAGTTTTGGTATTTTTGTTGTTTTTTGTTTTTTTTGGTTTTCCCTGAGTCTGTAATTGTAAATCTAGTTGACTCACTCATGTATGTGAATTGCAGCTGTGGCAACATGACAGCGTCAACATGACAGTGTTACTGTCAAAGCGCAAAAATGCGCACTCCCGTGGTAGGCTGTTCTGACAATTTTGCCCCCCCCTCAAGAACTTAAAATTAAATAGGGGATATTATTTAATTTAAGCAAATCAAAATTAGATAGATCATGATAAAACATAATTAGGGACGGCCATAGCTGCATAAACCATTTTAGATGATATAGCGCGTACTTCAGTAGGCCATATTAGGGCAGACATGTATGAACCATATTTCAATAGATAATTTATTTCAATAGAAGACATGCTCAACTGTATCTAAATTTCGAAAAACATAACAATCGCATAGCGCCACACACCGCAGCTAGATAAACATTGCCATTATTGCGGCGTCAATTACTCCTCGCGCGGGCATTTTTTTTTGTGTGTGTGTGTGTTTCCACAACATCAGGAATTATGTCAGACATGTAAAAGATTTCTACAACTACGACCTTTTACAAACAACAAGACAAAATTCCTTGTGATTTATGAAAAAATATGTTGAATCTGTATATTATTACCAGACTCCAGGAAGCTAAGCCAATGGCAATCAAAAGTCAACCATGCGCTGCTAATATTCGATCAGCTGCAGGCATATTACGAAACCGTTTCCAATACCCCAAAAGCTTTTGGGAAGAATTCCATGTCTAAAAATGGTCTACAACCAGCGAAGCTTATCAATGCTGAATACACATGTGTTCAAATAGGGCCATTCCAACGAGCAAATCTCTTGCAAGAACGTAATACTTGAAGAAAAGAACGCATGGTTCAAACACTGAAATCGATGGTCTCATATGAATATCGCTTTTGCTTAACCCTGACAACCAAAAAGACATTTGATGATATCGCACACCAAACCTCTGGAATAGTGGGCGGGGGCCACTTCAACAATGGTGCGCAGATACCACGGAAAAAACATAGGTGCATTTGATCATTCTTTGGGATTGTCACGGCTCTGAAGCTTGAGTTCCGCGGCCGCCTTTAAAATAAACATGAACACAAAATCAGCAGGCGACAACATGTTCACCATCAGCAGTATTTAAACACTACAATCTAGCAGTAATTGTCATGGCCTGCGCAGTATCATATTGTTTTGCGTATCTTGCCTCCTGTATAAAATCTAGTCAAATTGATGTTCAGTCGTCACTGCCAATAAACCGTTGCTTTCTCAGAGGCGGGCCTGTTGTGATGCCTCGGGATTTCCAACGTATTGGGCATTCAGGGTTTGTATTGGGCATCTGCATGGTCCAAATATAGAAGTACCATGCAAATCAAAGCATTTGCATATTCTATTGCCAGTATTACCATCCATATGGCCGTTGATGATTCAACCATGCGATACGCTGATGCCCGAATACATTCCTTTACACGCCTCTGTGAATTAGCGAGATTTGTTTCAAATGGGTGTATTTTGCTTTTGGCAATGCTGTGGCCTTGGTACACGATGTATGTCATACTTCTGCAGCATAGCCAGCGCAGCGCATGAGCGCATTAGCGATGATCTTTGATACGCAAAAAATATTATAAGCCGTGAGCTACGCCATTTCATGCCTTAATATGCTTTAGCTCGCCCATATCTCTAACGGCATCTTGAAGCGTGCTGTTCTGAAAGCATACCAGGGGGCTGATATTTGCTCAGCGCAAAGGATCAGGCAATATGCGAAACACATTTTGGTATCTGGTGGATGGTCCCCAACACTTCCAAGGCCACCTCAGGATTGTCACCATGATGGTCTAATTAATACGGTTCAACTTGTTGGTGTTGGTGTTGGGGTCATTTTCCTAAGTGCAACCTGTGCCTCAGGCATTGGCATTTTGTTGGAAGCCAATGCAAGGGAACCAAACTTGATTTTTTTTTGCCATGAATCCACCCATTCCCAAGACCAACCTTTCTTTTCTGCGGCCAGGGAGCCATCGCCGTTGCCCATCGCCAAGGCTTTTCATTTTCCAAAATCCCACTAAGAAAATCCAGTTGCCATTGAAAAACCAAGCGTATTTGTTAGGTAGGAATTTCCACTTGCCATTAAACAAATCCAAACAAATTTTCAATTGCCATGATGTAGAAAAAATATTATCTCGCAAAATTCGGTAGGCATCGCAAACCGCCAACCCAGGCTCTGGAAGGCGTCAGGCTGCTGGGCGACCACAATTGATATTTGTCGATTATTCGGCGCTTTCACGGATTATTAATATTTATAGAAAAATTGATCGTTTCCCAACCTCGCTGCGCTCCAGGGGCTGTTTTTGAAAGCTCTTGTGCGGAGATTGGGCCTCGCCCAGCCAGAACGGTGCCCGGCGCCAAAACATCGTTGCCATGGATTAAACATGCTAAGAAAGATTGAAAGATTGGAAAGGTCAGCGGGCGCTCCAAGTTCACCAGGGAATTTCTGACCGAGCTAGGACATTGAACGCTGGAACATTGAACCAAGGGGAGAAAAAAACTCCATCCCAACTAAGTTGTTTGTGTGCAGCTTGGTTTTTAGATCAAGCCCTGCCCGCATGCCCAATTTGTCCTATTTATATTTTTGACTCGGGAGCATTACCAAAATCAAATTTCTGTTCATTGGACCCCGTTCCCATCGGCTTTGCCATTCGCTAGCTCAGGCTAATTCACTTTGATTGTCAGAATCAGCCGTGGTCGTAATCCACAGGAAAGAATCATCAATAACAAATTTTCTGATAATTTTTTTTTGTGGTCCAAAAACATTTAGTTCAATTGTATAATATTTCATTTCGGTAATATCTATGGTAACCCTAATTGATTGGTTTTGAAATGGCCCCAAGCCGTTCCAAAAAGCTTGGAGCTGATTCATTCAGAAATAATTCCAATCCGCTCTAAACTGTTCGGGACTATGTCTAAGGAAAAAATGGTTAGGAACCGTCCCATATGGTTTCAAGCTTATATCTGATTTGGAGCAGATTTAAATAGATTTTTTAGACAGAAACCCAAGCAACTGCAAACCGATTGGAGCCATTTCTTAAGAAACAGCCCCAGTCCGCTCCAAATTTTTTGGAATTATTTCTAAAAGCGCCCAATGTTGACCTCTATGTTGATCTGGTTTTTATTTGATCGCTCGCCGCAAAAAGGTATTTTTTGATGTTTATTTATTTTTTTTCATTTGCATTTATCAATTTTGAAAGACCTTTTCAGAAATACCTACAATAATCTGAAAAATTGTTTATCAATTTCACTTGCGATATGAAAAAAATCAAATCAACCGTTCTTGATTAATATGTATCATGTATCTCATTTTAGCGCAACGCACAAATTTCATGCGTAATATGTCAGCTGTTCTATGTAAATTCGAAACAACGCAATGTCATATTAACATCGTTCAATGTAACTCAAAGATCTAAAATTATCGTGTAAAAACTGCATCCAAAAAATTATCAATATATGATTGAATATATTTAGATTCAAAAAATCCTTATAACCGCACACTATATCACTTGCATGTTTTTGCGTATGGCTCTGTGAATTTTTGCCCCGTTATTCTAAACAATCATTCATAAGTTAGTTACACCATTGTTATACCGGGTGTTGCTTGCCAGATTTTCAACCACTAAGATGTTTCAATTCGTATTTCATGAAATCACATGGCCCAAAGAATAACGTTCAAGTCGGCGATTTGTACCGATCACTCGCTGTAATGACTATTGGTTTGGTCATCCAAATATGAAAAGCCACCTGGCATGTTCCGAATATTGATTGGAGCCGCAAAGAATTTGAAAGTAATTTTGGGGATTTGGAACATCGCTTCAACTAATTGCAGCGTTATAGTGTCCTACTCAGGGGAAATTACCACGCGCGATGCAAGGCAAGGCTGGGCAATTCAACGATGTAAGCATCTCAACATAGGTTGCCCATGCCTTGCCGCTGCAAACTTCGAGTCCCAAGGCTTGTCGGCCCAACAAAACATGTTTTGAAATCAATTTTGTAAATAACTCGTTGGAAAATTGAGTCTTGACCATTTTCCCCTTTTATATGATTTGTGGTTGGTTGGTCAGCGTAGGCTTTTTTTGGGTCATGGCCCATGACCAGGCCAAGTTGTTCTGCAGGGGTAACTTATTTTGGTCTATGACCAATCTCGCCGTCCGAGCAAACGCAAAAAAACGCAGCCCAAAAAAACGAACGCGCGCAAATGTATTCCATGGAATCGTCAACATGGATAATTTGGTTTGGGGTCGGCGCGCGCACGTATGCTTTACAACCGCAAGCTTTACAAACATTGGCGTGAAATTTTGAGCAAGCCCGCAACATCGAAACAAAAAACACATTTTGTGTTATTTTTTCTTTCTTTGGGCTAGCTGTGGATTGGCGCCAGTTAGTCCCGGTGCCTTAAGGAAGCGATTTAGAAGCAATTGTCCACCATTCACACAAAAATTGTCTAAATCCGTGATTTACGTACAATTTTCAGCCCCGGGGGACCTTTTTTTGGTCATAGCAACCTGCAGGGGTACCCTATTTTGGTCATCGACCAAAACCACCCCTGCGACCAAAAAACCGCCACGACCAGAGGTCCTGGTGCCCATGTTTTGCCCATTCAATGGGCCTATAAGATGCTGCCATTCACCCAGATTGCGCCTATAAGAAGCTGTACTGCACATTTCCCATGCATTTGACAACAACCAACCTCCAGAGAAATATATGATATCATGCCTCTTCATCTTCTGATCTTGCATACATGTTGTTGGTTTTCTTCGTAAGCCAATGTGAGACACATGATTTGCGCCCTGCCATCCCATGCATGGCGGCTGTTTTACAGACATGACTATCAATGAATAACATCTCAAGGCATTCTTTGAAATCAAAAAAACCTCCCAAGACATATTTTCGGCAAAAAGAAAGGATGTCGAACCAAGTTCATGGGAAAAAAAGGACATAAATGAATTGTGTTCATGTTGAATTGTGCATTGTTCCTTCGAAAACGATCGCATGGGTGACCATGTTGCACTGTTTCTGTTTTTTTTCTCCCTGGGGATACTTTTTTTTGTCCCCAGGGGCAAATTTCAAAAAAAGAACATTTTTTTTTGTACTTAAGTACAAATTTCAATAAGGACAAATTTTTTTGACAATTTTGATATTGTTTTTTGTCCTCAACAAAAATTTGTCCTTAAGTACAAATTCCATTAAGGACAGGCCTGCAGGTTCAGACCATCGAAAAAGTAGTCACCATATCTTGCCAAGATGTCCGTGGGTGTATCGGTCCCTTGAGCAGCTCCAATGGACATCAACTTACCCGGAGTTACAGACATCAAATCCCAATTGCTAGGCACATAATTTTCAACGCAATCCTGCTCAAGGGGAGTATCACCTGTAGAGACCTTCGGGTCACGAGTTGGCACTCTCACTTCGATATGCAGCGAGAAGTTCCACGTTCTTACTGGCCAAAAGTCCCGTGCCCACGAGCCTGCGTGTAAGAGGAAAACGAATGCCACCTCCTATCTGTTGCGTAATGGCAGGGACCTCTGCTCTGCCTTGTTCGATAAACAGCAAACTGCACGGGTCGGTGTCATGTTGATAGTTCTTTACAACAAGCCCTTTACGGGAGAACACAGAATCCTGCCATGACCCTAAGAACGAGTGCTTTTTTGCATTGGAAAGTAGCAGGTCAAGGAAAGCAGTTGGGAAGTAAATCTTAGTGTTCCGGAAAGGCAGATTACCTTTGGTGATGATCGACTCCACATCATGCAGCATGACAAACGAAAGCATAGTGGAAGTATCTCTGCTTCGGGGAGCTACAGTGCGCAAACACATGTTGCTTGAAGCGTGATACTTGGTGATGGATGAATGGCAAGCAACAAGACACAGATGATTGTGATCTCTTGGCGGCAAATTTTTGCGAAAGGTTGATGGGCCGTATGTCGTCCTAAACTGCAGCGCCCAAAACCGTAAAATTGCCCCAAACATGGGTCCACTTTTGGGGCCAAAATGCGGACCCCA
>VSDK01013331.1:302620-318160 GCA_009767595.1 Symbiodinium kawagutii
TCACCGCGCCTTGCCAGTGAAATTTGTCACTTCTGCAACTTCGTACAGAAAAGAAATACCGGCAATCTCGTAGCCAGAGAATGCAGAGAGCGCCACTGTGCAGTCACCAAAGAAAATACTAGCCAAAAGGTAATCAAAAGAGGAGGGAGGCCCCAGCCTCCCCCCGCAGTAATGAACGAATCGATCAACCACGGCCATGCTCCTGAGGAGCAAGTAAGCAAGCTCAGCACCAGTCTCACAGGAGATGAGCGCATGAGCTTAGACACGATGACAGGGATCACCCTCTGCACCAGTTGCACCTTGTGACGTTCCAAACTCGGACTCACGCCCATTAGCCAGTGTACAGGTATGCAGTACCGTCAAGCGACCTGCAACAGGAACAGCCAGCAAAGGCCAGGCCAAGGCTGGGTGTTCCCGGAGCAGCAGGCTTGTCAAGGCACCGCACTCCTTACCGCTGTACCACCGTGTGTTCAGCTGGATAGGACGGAAATCACCACTGAGAATGCAGCAAGGGAAGGAAAGAGGCCGCTGAAGCACATCTCCTCACCAGGCATAATACCTCTATAGGCAAAAGTCAGTCCAAGAGACAAATACCTCTACAGGCAAATATCTCCTCACTGTCTCCGTTCCACCAAAGAGCACCAACAAGATAAGCCAGCTAGTACCCCACTCCTCCTAAGCAAGTTGTAGTTCCACCACTCCCAACGGCCCTCAAAGAGGCGTAGCCTTCCTCATACTAAGTAGCAACCACCAGCGAGGTTCACCAGCCAGTAAGACACGCCCTCGTGTCTCGCAAACGAAATCGGGATAGTGACATCTCATGATCCAAAAGCGACGACTGGCCAGCTAGTACCCCACTCCTCCAGTGCTTGTAGAAGTTCCACTACTTCCCAACGGCCACTCCAAGAGGTGTAGCCTTCCACATACTAAGTAGCAACCACCAGCGAGAACTGGCAGCACCGCGACGGGGATTCCACACCCAAGGCACTGGGCCTTGGTTGGCAAAGAACCGGGTGGTTCGTAAGGCTCCGATGCGTACCCAGGCCTCATTGACCGGATCCCAGCTTTTTCGAGCAATAGTGGGAAACCACACTTTGTGAAACTCATGGTTATTCTGGTCCTGAGGTGACCACATGGGTGTGTCAAAGGCAGCAAGAGTTTGCACCGGATCTGTGAAGGTTCCATCAGTCGTGAACAGTCGTTCCAAGTTGCTTTGCAAGGCAACTTCACAGTTCAACCCGTCAAACAGGTAATTACCATACCTAGCAAGGACATCCATCGGCGTTTCTGATCCGATATTGGCTCCAATGGACATTAACTTTCCCGGACTAACTGACATGAGATCCCAATTGCTCTGCACATAGTGGTCAGTGCAATCATCATCAAACTCAGGAAGCTGTACTGCATCCAGCAGGTCCAGGGTCGGCACTCTAACCTCAATATGCAGGCTGGTAGGGTTCAGGCGGCACGTGAGGAGTTCCACGGTTTTGCTAGCGAGCAACCCTGTGCCAACTAGTGCCCGCGTCAATGAAAATCGGGTGGCACCACTCACATGGTCCTTGATCTTAGGGACTTCCGCTTTGCCTTGCTCAATAGACAACAACCCAAAGGGGTCCGTGTCATGCTGGTGAGTCTTCACAACAATACCTTTTTCCGAGAACACAGAGTCCTGCCAAGACCCCTGGAAGGTATGAAGTTTGGCGTTCTTGAGGACAATGTTCAGAAATGCTACCGGAAAGTAGATCTTTGTGTTTCGGAACGGCAAGTTGCCTTTGGATATCACTGACTCCACATCATGCAATATTACAAAAGAGAGCATAGTGGGACTGATTTCTCTTTTGAGGGGCAATAACCATCCCTTGCGGGGTCTGTCTGAGCGCCTGAACAGCCCCCGCCAGTTCGATGATTGTGTTGCACTCCTTTAAATAGGGAGGCGATGAACTCAGCAATGGGCGACAAGCTATCACTCGCCCCATAATGACATCAGCTTTAAGAAGGACAGCTCGAGGATTGTTCAGCCGCCTTTCCAACGTGCTCCTAACCATTGTCTGCTTGTACATAGTAGAGGCACATGGGATTTTCAAGACATTCTGGCAGTGACGCCGGAGAGGGAATGACACTTGCCACTGTTTCATTGTACACCCCCTGTGCCAGGGAGATCTTTGCGAGTTGGCAAAATGACGAACCGCCTTAAGCCACCTCTGTCTCTCGAGACAAGTGCAGGACAATGCGGGGTGACAGCACACCCAACCATGAGATCACGAAGATAAAAACTCCAATGTGTACATCTGAAAAGAAGTGAAACGGGGAAGCCCACGCAAGCCCTAGGGTTCCAAAAATTTGTACAGGAAAAAGGTGTAGCAGCGACATCACTGTAGCAGATGGGACAGCAGACTGACATACCCTGCAGATCGAGGCCGTGGTGTATTCCGACTGCCATGGCATCCGTGCGCGACATGCGACCCAGTTTCATGTAGCAACCCATAGGAAAATAAAGCCTTGGAGCATGTGGCCGACACGCGAAGCATTGTGTCAATGGGTGGAAAAGCACTGAACAGACAGCAAAGGAACTGGCTCTGTGCAGTGTTGTAGCTCACTAGGCCTCCAGAAGTAGCACACTACCGTAAGGATCCACAGCTGTCCTTTGGACAGCTGTCTGTGACACGAAAGCTGATGCTCTCGTATGTTCCAGAATGCTGTATGGTGATTCGTAGGACAGATCATGCGGATGCATGATGCGCAAATGTTAACACGTGAAATGAATGCAACAGCGCGCAGGAGGCGCCAGTGTCGATCTGCGCGCGTGCGTGAACACTTGCTTTACCGCATGCACAAAAGATGCATTGAACCTGCAAAGCACCAGGCCCTTGCAGTCAAAGCCGCTGCACAGCTGCAACTCAAGCAACCTGCGTTAGCAAATTTGCTAACGCAGAGTGGAAACTTTCCAGGCACTCCAAACCGGCAAAAAAAAAAACGTTCTGTATTAATTTTACTAACTGGTACTTGGTTATTTGTGTTCTAACGCAACCACCATTGCAAACACCTGGTTTCCAAGCTTTGTTTCCATGAAGATTTCCACTGATCATATGTGTCATGTTTTTTTCGCCTACATGTGTGTGTTAGTGCTGTGTGCATTGCAAACGCAAATGATATGTGTATATATGCAAGTATCTACATATATGTTGCGAAATCTTTTTATATATTTGATGGGGGGCTCTGAAGAAACATGGCCCACACTCAGGGTTGCTTTGGCTGTGTTCGACGTGGGGGGCAGGACGTCCTCCAACCCCACAAAGGAAGGAACTAACTGTTGGGAAACCATTTTTTGTGGGTTGATCCTTCGGGCTCCGATCCATTTTTGCTGACAAGGGAAAGACCGCTCCAGCAAATCCACAATGGTCTTTGCATTGTGGCAAGCCAGGGTTTCTCAAACCGCATATCTTTAGATGGTTTCATGTAAACAATCAACCGAAAATGATTTCTGGGATCGTGGATTATGCATGATTATGCATTATTACTTCCTGCGTTTGGGACTTCCATGGTTCATGCTATCGAGAACCCATCCATGTCACAAGGATGAAAATCCACGCTGAGTGTGCTGAAGTGGTGCGTCCCACGCCCCTCAAGGAAATACCGCTACTGGTTTGATAATGGTTTTTGAAACATGGTTTATTGGCGTACTGATATTTCTGGAGAATAAGGGGAATAGAATGATTGTTTTCCTGGCGAGTGTGCAATAACCGTGTTTAGATCAACTTGGTTGGAGTACCTGCCCATCAACGCATAGCTGGTCATAATAAATTTTCAAGGGTCATCTTGACGAGCAAAATCGACGCACCGCGGCAAGCCTGTTTAGGCTTCAAGGGTTTAAGGCTGGGGAATGCCTACCCAGGCACATGGAACAACGATCGAAGATCTCACATGACATGGAACCTCGTTTGACTTTTCAGGCACCGTTTCAAAAGGTTGGTGCTACTGAATCCAGCCAGCTGTGAAAAAAACGGAGCCAATCTTTATACCCCTCAATCCAGTAAGGTAGTAGGAATGGGACCAGTTTTACCCCATGACCCACTTGTCCGCCGCTGGCAATGTGTGCTGTGGACTTGGACTACGTCAACAATGTGGAGTGGCCGCCTGGAACGCAGCGGTCTCAGACTTGACAGGTGCCTGTTGAACCATAGCATTACCAAACACCAAGTTGGATAACCAGCTTAACCCTTAGCCTTTGACAAGGGTTCGCCATATATGTCATGATCCATGGTAAGAGGTTTCCATGTCACGCTACATCGCACTCGCCAAGGCTGGATGGGTCGGCCATTCAGAGCTTGTCCTTGAACTCCCTGCGCGTTTGCAGCGGGGATGCGGGTGTGTTGGGAGTGGGAACCAGAATTCAATCAGCCCAGCATCCGCATGGACCATCCATGTTTCGCTAGGACGATGGACACATATCAACACCAACTATTCAATATTGATGTCACCATTCAAGATAAGATGGCCCAGAATTCCAAACTGAATTCCAGGACCTGTACATTCACTGATGGTGGCTTTTGAAAATAGGGGTAGCGCCGGATAAATATTTTAAATGATTGATACAAGTTATTTGGGGGAATCCGCCATTTTGAAAAACCACCATAAATATATATATATATGTTTATTTACATTTATATCTATATATTTACATGTGTTGGGAACCCCCTAACCAATCCCAAACAATATTGTTCAAGTGGGACACCAGGTTTGTCCATAACAGCTGATGGGTGTATTCATTGATGTAACAACACGGATATCCAAAGATGATCCAACTGGGAAAGAATGCTGGATAATAATGTTTGTATCTACATAAGTACCCAACGTGTATCGCTTTCATCAGGAGAAACCAAACTTTGGATTATCATGAGGGGTTGCAACGGACTATCAATGCTTACTTCTGAACAGAAAACCCTTTAGGCGTTGGTTGGGCCACGTCTGTTCTACTCATGCTCATATTTGTTTGGTATGTAGTTGGGAGTCCTGGCGAGGAAACCTGATTCCAATTGGATTCAACGGATGCCTCACTTGAAGCAGGCAAAACACATGTTTGTTTTGGGTTGGTGATATTTTTGTTTGTGAACCCCCTCATGCTGATAATTCTGTTCATCAACATGCAGTTCAAGATGATCCAGCTTGCCTCCCACATTGGGGTTTGGGTGCGCTGTCATGCGTACCCTGATGTATCATCGCCATCGCCGGTAGCGCTGGCTTTTTTCGAAGTTGCAGCTGTGTGCGCAACCTTGTAGCTATTCATCAATGGCGAATCGTGAGCTTGGCCCTGATCCACGGCCAGCCAACATCTACCAAGCGTTGGGCATGCGTGGAGAGGGTTGGCGATCTGTACGTCCCATGGCCACATTTCAGTCATTGTTTTGACCCCATTATCTTGATATCAATGTATAGATAGAATTATCTATGTAGACATACGTTGATGTGTGGTTAAAACCCTGCAATGGTTATAGCGCTTGGTAACAACAGTAAGCCAGTATTTCCAGCCATTAGCCAACTGGTGTCCGCCCAAATGTGTCGACCGCCCAGGTCCTGGAAGAATCCAATGGGATGAGCAGTTCGTCGCCGCTAGCCTTATGTTAAACAATGAACTTTGCCCCAAAACAAATAAACTTTCCATCAACCATCCCAGGTTCTCAAAACAATGAACTTTGCCCCAAAAAGTTAAGTGCATGTTTGAATGCATGGTATGTTGGGGGAGGATGCTTCCACCGGCCTTTCCCAGGCAGAAGTGGCCTTGGACATCGTCAAGGCGATCCCCGATCGAGCGATGCTTTTGCTGCGAAGCCCTGAATTTCAGGGAGCTGATTTGGTGAAGATCGAGAGTGATGTTCATCGCCCCAGCTTCAAGGACTGCATTTCGAGGAAACATGGGGAGCAAACAATTCCATTCCATTTATTGAAGGGTATAACTTAGTTGGCTAGCTGGTTCAAAATGAGTGGGGAATGATCTCAGTGGAATCTACTTGAACAGTTTGGTTGTACCGCCCGATGCATTAGCTATATTAGCTTCAGTTGTCCTTGTCAATTTTACCTTGTTGCCATTATAGTCGTTGTTCTTTTGTTTGGGCCCGCCGCTGTCGCCCAAGTAGTTGGTTTTGGTTTTGATTAAGTAGTGGTTGTTCTCATACTGTTGTTTGTTGTCATCGTTGTTGTTGCTGCGACAAACATCTGTCAGGAGATTGCAGCCAACTTCGTGTGGCTGAAGCTGCTGTGCAAGCACTTTCGGCAGACAGTGCCAGGTGCGCTGTTTCTGACCGATGTGATGATGTATGCCGACGTGCTGATGGGTGGAGCCTTGTTGCAGAAGCAAGGGATGGAGAAAACCCACCAGGCTGCAGATGAAGCGCAGCGGCTGAAGAAGTTGATGGGTGCTCTCCGATATTTGTTCAGGAATAATGCCTTGGCAGACTGCTGTCATTTTCTTTTGGTAGAGATCCATCGAACAGGTCTCCACGATTTGGTTTTGTTGATGTACTTTCCCAAAGATCCCCAAAGAATAAAAAATTGTAATGTCCTTAGCTGTTGCAAAAACGTCGTTGGTTGCAATCGGACAATTCTATTCACACCATCTCTTTTGTTCTCTTTCAAGTCATTTAGCTAGGTGTCATGGTTAGGACTGAGACCAATGCTTGGTCCTCATGATTGCCGTGTGCGCCCAGGCGAGACTAGCATTTCGCCCCGGGTCACCGAGCTCAAGATGATGTTGCGGCCATCTCCACGCGCTCAGGCTGTTTCTAGTCTTACTTAGTTTCCCGGGGCACGGTTGCAGGACTGGAAACATTTACCATTGTGAAATCAATGTAGACCCCAACCTTGTAGACCACACCAGATCCAAACAAATATTGTTAAAGATTGGGTCGCAACCAAGACATGTGCGACATTTCAACCCAACATCCAACACTGTGAGGTTCGACGACATCAGGAGCTTCGCCGCAGCCAACGACTGGAAGCAGATGCCCTGACCGAGGCATGGGCTCAATGGGAAAAAGGGTTCCAAGGTTGTGATTGAACTTGAAAAAGTAGGGGTATGCTTTGGGTGCCGAATGCCAGAAACAAAAATCAATGTTCCGTCGACATGTTGGCAGCTGGCAGGCTTTGGAAGATGCTGCAGCCCTTCGAGAACAAGAACAGGCAGCGCAGCCAGCGCAGCCAGCGCAGCCAGTTGAAGATGATGCTGGGAGTATGGATTTGAACGCCCCTGATCCGCCTGCCTCGAGTGATGATGACGAGGCGACAGAGATCATGGGTGAGGATTCTTCGGAAAGGTCTTCTGAGAGCTCTGAAGAATCCGATGAAGATGATGCAGTGCCGAACATGGCAGCTGATTCCAGAGGAGTTGTGGAGCCCGGACTGACTTTGCAGGCATTGGCAGTGGGACCAGTTCCACCCACGCCGCCCCACAGTGATGAGAACGGCCCTGGATCTGACGATGAAGGTGACAGTGGAAGTGGAGATGAGCCTGAAGAAAAAGAACCCGACGCAGATGCAGGCTTGGTTACTCCACCTCCAAAGGGCCCTGTGGTCCTTCGTGAGAGTGCCTCGAAGAAGCGCAAGCTGGATGATCCACGTCCCAGCAATGCTGCCGAGGATGAGGAAGTTTCTTGGTTTGATGGAATGGGGCGGATGTTTTCTGGGCCGGTGTCAAGTGTTTCATGATCTCTTCCACACTGTCCTGTCATATATTTAAATAAATAAATAAATATATATATATATATACATGTATTTATGTGATTCCATTGTCATTCCATCATCCTTTTGGGATCTATGTCGGGGGCGGGGCCAAAAATATGGGCTAAGGATGATATGGCTTCGCTATCTTCGGGTGATACGGCATCGCTACACTCACCTTGGGAGAAGCCTACCACAGAACAGAAGAGGCAATGGAAGAAAACTAAGAAACAAATTCTTGGTGAAAGCGAGTTTCATGAAGCTATGGGTCTCATAGGGGTGGACTTCAAACCTGTGAGACCATGTCATGTTGCGTCTCTGAAGATGCCTCCCTTGGATTCCCCATGTTGGTTGGATGCGACAGCGGATGAGTTGTTGATCGAAGAGCCCCCTCATGTGGGACCCCAGGTACCTTGACTTGGTGAGCCTAGCCTGTCTCTGTTTCTTTATCGCTCTCCTTCTCTCCTTCTCTCTTTTTTTCACTCTTTGGTTTTTCTGGGTTGGAAATTTGAAGGGTAGCCATTCCAAGTGTAAATGTTTTAAAGTCCTATTAACAAATGGCTGGGTGGAAACCATCAACAACAGCAACAGCAACAAGCAACAACACTCAGGTGAATCCAGCGACCGAGAAATCCAAGAAGAAGAAGGTGAAGACAGCTCCCAAAGCATCCTTCCGCCGGTCCCATGGTGGCGCAGTCGCCAAGCCTCGAGATGGTGATCGTGGCGCAGAGCATGGTGCATTGTGTCCTGAAGCAGTCGGTGGTCCAGTGGCTGACTCGCCTGTTTCTCGCCTGTACTTAAGGGTGGTAGGGTTGCATCATGTGCCTGACCCATTAGTTGTTGATGCATGGATACGCATAAGCGTTCGATTCATACAAAATCAAACAATATATGAGACATACAGCTCTGAGCGACCCTTCTTCTTCCCTACTTCAATCATTTGATGTCAATGGGTGGCAGCTGTCATTCCCGTTCAGGACGATGTGATGTACCACGAGTACAATTTGACCAAGATGGAGATTCCTCGCCTCTTGTCTGGCTGCGCATGGCTGGGGTGGGATGTTGCAGCCATCGTAATTGTTGAAGAACCTATGGCTGCTTTGCCAAGATTGAATTTGATTCCCCAAGAATATGGGTTGCTATCGTTGCTTCCAGACACTTCACTGCTAGATCCCATCGTCCCAGTTTGGTTGGGTGCTTCCTTTCTTCCCAGGTGCTGTTAAATGGAAAAGTCTGTAACATCAAAGGAATAGCTTTCTATGCCAAAAAAGAATCAAGACTTGGTAACCACCCAAAATATTTAGACCACTAGGTGAATCCTTATACCTGTTATGTTCCGAAGCAAGCTTCCATATGTATGTGCATGGTGAGCTGTTGAAATGACTGATGTTCAGATGCCGAATATCATCCAACCTTCCCTGCCATTGAGCAGTCCTTCTCAGGAAATGCACTTCCGCAGCCTGAGCGGGCCAACATGGGACGCCATTCGTACACGATTTTGAAGGGAGCTGCGAAGATCGAAGTGCTTCTTAAGCAAAAAGCATTTTACATTCGCAGCCCCACTGACCACAAAGGACAGATCACGTGGTCAAAGTATGGTGGTGTCAGATCGGCCTGGATCAGTGCTTGCACCAAAGCAGGGATCCTCCCTTAGGTCATGTGCTGTAGCTCTGTGTGGATGCCGGTCTTAGGTTCGACTCTGGTCATCTCTGGCCCAGGTGGTTTCAAAGGTGCACACTCGTTTCAACATGTTAAAAAATCACCAAGGCTAGCTAAACATGACACGCTGAGTCTTTCTTTTTCTGGGCTAGAGTCTTCGACTGGATGTTTGGCTGCTTCCTCGTGCCAGCGAATGTTTTGGTGGGAGCATTCCATTTGTCAGATCAAATGTGAATGCTTTAACGGGTACCCAGACGCAAAGCATCTTTCTAGATACATAGATAGCCATGGCCATGGTGGCGCTTGTTCCCAAGATTTCACAGCGAGCGAAAAGTGAAATAGTCCAAGCGCAATGGCTTCACATTCTATCACAGCCTGGTAGGATCCCATCAGCCCAGGGTTTTCCAAGTAAGCAGTTGCTAATCATCTTCTTAAGAAAGGTGGCACTTTTCAATATTGGATACAGTCACCAAAGGGCACGATTGCACAAGGGTTCCAAGTGCTTGGCAGCAACCGGCTTGGGTTTGCAGTGTTCCCCCCAGGTGCAAAAGAAGTTTTCACTTTGCGTTGTCAACCAAGACTTGCTTCGAGAAATCAAATGTTGGCGGGACCATTTGGGACATGAGCCTGAAAGAAGTTGGGATGCCTTGGGAACAATACGATGGTTTCTCAAAATAGGGAACCCCCCAAAGGGATGGTTTACTACTATACGTGGTTGATAAAGGACGGGGTTCCTCTACTTTGAGAAACACGTCGGATATGAAATCTTGAGGAAACCATTTCAAAATTAAGGTTGGAAGATATTGGACTGCCTTAGGAACAATGATGAACAATGTAATGGTTTATCAAAAGACCAAATGAGTGGTTGATTACCCAAAATGGTTAATAGAAGATGGCGTTTATAGTTTGGGGAAAACAACGGGAAACCAAATGTTGTCAAAACCATTTGGAACCTGAGGCTGGAACAAATTGGAATTCCTTTTGAACAATGCGGTGGTTTCTCAAAAAGGGGATCAACAATGATTAAGAGTGGATGGAAGGATTTCTTTGTTTGAACAACACCTATATGCATTTCATCGTTGCCCATATCTACTTGTTCCCTTATATGACCGGGACATGCCCTGTTCTCGAAATCCAGCAATTCTGGAGCTCAAGCCAACACAGGATTCATTCCTTCTCCTTGACAATGGGAAAGGGACGCCGTGTTTCAAAGAAGACAGTGTTGGCCTATTCCAAAGCCATGACCCCTTCGATCGATCAGCAGCCCAAACGCCTTGGCTACAGGGAGGTGAAGCGCAGAGCCATCCTGTCAGGCCTGAGGTGCATGAAAGCGCCAGCCGTGGCTTGGCATTCTGGGGGCGACTGGAATCATCAGGATCTTGCGTAGGGTGATGAATGTCAAAGATGGGTGGTCAAGGTGGTTTGGGTTTATACTTGGTGCGAAGAGTTTTTCAAGGATTGGTACCTTCAGGGAGTGGTTCTCCATGATGAGTTTGGTGGTGTTTTGTTTTTCCTTTAGATCATGAATATAGCCTACCCATAAACAAATCCATTGAAACAGAAATCAAAACAAACAAAATGGCATCATAGTGCTTAACCGAATCAGCTGAGGTGATAGCTTTGCTCATCAACGCGCTCTTCGCACTTCCAGACCTTCAGTGGTCGCCGCAGCATGAATTGCAGCATGTGGAACTTTTCGCCGGGGACTGCTCGGTCACGAGAGGTGAACACCAGGATGGCAAACGCAAAAAACCGTTGCGATTATAGAAGCCAACCAATTAATTGTTTGAGGGGGCCCCAGAATTTATCCTGAAGATGCCAAAAATACCAAGCAATGCATTGGTAAACTCTCATGTGTGGCCTTCATTGTTTATCTTCAGGGGTTAGCCAGCGGGGTGATAACATGAATTAAAAGAATGGTAAGGAACCTTTTGGAAATCATTATTGGAAGTTGTTAGAAACATTCCCTTGCAGGAAGGCAGAACCAATGCGGTGGGCCTTGACATTCGCCACGATCCAGATACTATGGACTTGAGCACTCCCACTGGTTTCCTGACAGCCCTGTATCACTGCACCAATCTTCGTGTTGGAGCTGGCATGCTGGCTGCGCCCGTGTGCTCCAGCTTTGTATTCATGTTCCTTGGTACTCAAATCCATGGTAATGTGATGGCACGATATTCGTATGATGACACCTTTATGGTAGTGTTTGGGCTCATGTAATTGGCAGCTCAAATGGCAGCAGTCTAAACAAGATGTTTGATATTTTTTGCACTCAGCCCACCAAAACCTTTTCGCTCAGCATCTCTGAAAATATATGTTCACGATATTCTTCTTATTTGGTGTTGTGTTTGTTACTCCCCATTGACTCATTGACGTGAAACAAACACTGAATTGACAATACCTGCCCAAAAGAACGGACTGATATGTTAGATGACAATTCATGCCCAAAGAACTGGTCCCTTTCTGGAAGCTTTTCTCCTAGGTCTTCCGGCACATCGAAGAGGACTGCAGCGAGACCTCTCGGAGAGGAGAGGCATGCCAGCGTGCGTTTGGGGAACTTGCTCTGTTCCAGAACCATGGTACTGGTACTGGTTGTGAGTGCACTCCAATGCTGGTGGTGCGTAGAACAGCCGCAGGGATCAATGATGGAGCATCACCCTATTGTACAAGAAGTACTGCGATTGCTACATGTGTGGAGGCATAGGTTCACACTGCGAACTTACGGGGCAGTGACTGATAAGCCAACTTGGCTTTACTCGAGTTACTTGGTGAAAGTGCTTATTTAGCAAAACCTCATTCACCACCACCATCTTTGATGTTTGTTCATGTCTCCCTACTTGGTGCTTTTGATATAGTCTTCCAATCGATGCTTGGTCAATAATGATTTGTTTCGGTTCCTTGCTATTTGCTTTATGGGTGATTAACACTCCAAGGTGGTTCACATGCCTGCTGGCCACGTCCCAGCCTCCAAGGTGAGGAATGCATCCAGGAGCTCGGGAAGTTCAAGCCTCTGAGGCCATTGCATGAGAAAGGCAGTCAGGACAATGAGGTGAGCTTGGTTGATCATTACGTGGACAAGTCTGGAAAACAGAGGATCAAGGGCAACAAAAACCTAAAAGGAAGCCAAAGCTATCCTTTGGGGTCACTTGCTTTGAACACTAAGCGCATTGAACAGCTGGTGTGGACTTGATCTAGGGAGCACAATTGGGCAGCATTCAAAAGACCGGTGGTGTGTTTGCTATTATCGGGTGATCATTGCACATGTGTCATATTTACAATGGGTACCCCTTTGATTCCCTGTCCTAGCCCACACTTGATGAAAAAATAATGAACATCATTTCCATCATTTCGGTGCAATCGCTGAGGTTTGGGGTGGCGTTGGCAAAGCTCCGTACCTCCCATGCTGATCGCATCAGAGACAATGCGTGCAAAGTTGTCAAGGACAATGTGAAGCGCTACAAGCAGGTCAAGCGCGTGACCAGCAAAGACGCCATGTGGATCAAGCATGCGGACCTGAAGTCCATCTTCGACTTTATTTCCTAGCTGCAAAGCAGCTGAAAAAGAACATAACATACCCAAATTAAGTCTTGAGATGATTTGCAGCATTGTGGGTTATCGAGGTCCCCACAACAATACATCGTAGCGGCTAGCGGGTGGCTGAAAAAAGAAACAAATCCTGCGTGATGATCCGATCCTCGCACTCACCAACTCCGTTGCGTTTGAGGTCCCATCCCCCCAGCTAGGATGTGGTAACAGTATAGATGTAGTAGGAATGTCAACCAAATCCGGTTTTGAATTCATCCCCCCAGCCAGGATGTGGTAACAATATAGATGGAGTAGGAATGTCAACCAAATCCGGTTTTGAACTCATCCCCCCAGCCAGGATGTGGTAACAGTATAGATGGAGTTGGAATGTCAACCAAATCCGGTTTTGAACTTGGTGGCCCAATTTGTTTTGGGATATGAACGATTTTGATTGATTCACAATGATTCCTAACATCTTCATATCCATCCCTCTCCTCTTGGCCCCAGCCAGACCCTCGGTTTCCATGCCAGGACTGAAGCTCGATGGGACGATTGGTCCTGAAGAAGAATGTCAAAGGTGCGCTCTGCCCACCGCCCAGCAGACAGGTTTGAGTTGGCTGTCTGGGATTTTCTCAAGGATAATTGTGGGTCTATCAATTCCCAACATGTCTTACGTTTTTTGATTTTTTTTGGGAAAATTGATCCTCACTCAGCCACGTTAGGTTGAGAACTCAGCCGCGATTTGTATCGAACAGCCACTCCTGGTAGGGAGGCCAAAAATCCATCGAAAAACAACGGTTCTTGATCGAATTTGATCGATGATTGAACTGAACATGGTTGAATCTGTGGGTATTCAGCCACATCTGAGTAGTCAGCCACGATTGGAATCAAACAGCCGCGATTGGTATGGTAGTCAGCCACGATTGGAATCAAACAGCCGCGATTGGTATATGTATCCTCGTAGTCAGCCACGATTGGAATCAAACAGCCGCGATTGGTATATGTATCCTCGTAGTCAGCCACGATTGGAATCAAACAGCCGCGATTGGTATATGTATCCTCGTAGTCAGCCACGATTGGAATCAAACAGCCGCGATTGGTATATGTATCATGGGATATCCTCAGTACTCAGCCACGAGTGGTATAGATATCATGGGATATCCTCAGTACTCAGCCACATCAACAGCCGCGATTCGTGATAGGTTTTATGGAATATCATCAATTCTCAGCCACACCTGGTCTCAAACAACCGCGAGTGGTTTTCCCGCAGCCACTGTCTCTTGGCTCCTGGGGCTTGTGAGAGAATCCAGCTCTTGGCACCTGGCGTTGTGTGTTTTGGGTATGGCGTTGACCAAAGCAGATGCCATGAAGAACAAAGCTAAGAAAGCGAAGAAAGATTCCAAGAAAGTGAAGAAAGAAAAGAAGATCAAAGACAAAGTGACCAAAACTGAAAAGCCAGTGAAAGCAGAGAAGGCTGCGAAAAAGAAGTCACAAGAGGAAGCCAAAGCCAAGAAGAGATCGCCGCCAGCACCTGCAGTGCATGAAGAGTCGAAGAAAGCGAAGAAAGGTCAGAAGGATGGTAAAGAAAGTAAGAATGGCAAGGCTGAGAGGAAGCCATCTCGAGGTGAGACCCGCAAGAATGATGACAAGGAGACAGAGAAGAAACCGCAGTTGGCTCTTGAGATCAAGAAGGTGGAAAAGGAAAAGGCTACTGGTGAGGAACCTGTGCGACCTCCCCGCCGGGTTTCCATCAAATCAAAGCCTGTTGTGATCACACCGGAGTCAAGCCCTTGTTCAAACGCAGCAAGGAATGGAACCCCAACGCTGAAGAAGCAGCTCTTTGTTTCTGATGAGAGCACCTCATCAGGAATCGCCTCCCCAGCTATCTCTTTGTCCAGCCTCAAGGCCTGGAAAGACGAGGCAGCGAACCGCGGCCTCTCTTTGGAGGACTACATGGAGGAGGTGTCCCGAAATGAGCTGGAGCAAAACCTTGAGAGCCACATGCTCCAGTTGGTCAAGGAGGGTGAAGAGAAGGGAACAGAAGCTCTTGCAAACGAATCCAGCTCTGAAGAGGGAGAATCTGAGGAGGATGAGGAGGAGGAAGGAAAGGAAAACGAAGATGCGAAGGAAGACACAAAAGAGGATGATGATGATGAGAATGAAGAGGAAGGAGAAGGAGGGTCAGATGATAGCAGTGATTCAGGCGAGAGTCAGGAGGAGAGTGATGAAGAGGAATCGGAGGTTGACGAAGAGCAGTTGGAGCAGGAACTTGACCAACTCGTTCTTTCCAAAGCCAGTGATGACCAGAAGGAGAAGGCTGCTGATGGAAACACTGAGGCTGAAGTGAAGGAAAAGAAGGATGAAGCGGAGGAGAAGACCAAAAGCAATGAGGAGAAAATTGCTCAAGCAGTCCAGGCGCACACAGCATCCAAGCCCGATTTTTCCCAGGCCAACAGCGCAACCCACAAGCCGCAGTGGGACAAGTTTGCGCGGCAGTGTTTGGACCGAAAGAAGTTCCCAACGAGTTTGGCGACCCACTACATCAAGGACAAGGTCGACTTGTTCCGACGGTGGTTGGAGCAGGAAGGAGACTGGTCTAAGTTGCTTAGGCTATGCTATGGTGCGTTTTTATGTCAATCATTCCTG
>VSDK01013337.1:5494-17756 GCA_009767595.1 Symbiodinium kawagutii
AAAAAAGGCGAAACAGAAAAAAAGCCACAACACTAGTGGCTTGCATTGCTTCATCATGCTTTATCAAAGCCCCAAATGCTTGCCGACACTGAGATTCTGACGGCCGTTGACCCATCTTCATGCCAAGCCGAGCTCGTTCCAGCAAGGTGGTTCTTTCCTGCGTCGGGCCCCAGTATGGTGTCACATGTCCTACTTTGAGTTCTGCGAACTTGATGTAACTTGGGCGTCTGCAAGGATCTGGAAATATGCTCACAACAGAATCACAAATGAGCTGTGCCCATCTGTGCCCTGTGTAAGGGAAAAGCATCACCAAAACTGGTTGCACGATGTTGCACGATGTTGTACGTATTGTGTGCTGGAAGTTGATGCAGGAGACATCACCATCCTGTCCCAGCCTGAAGGAAGCTACTGGGAATAGATCCACATGAAGCTGATGCAGGCGTTTCCATAGTCAGTGAGACATCCTGCGGGCTGAAAATCTGAACAAATCTGAACATCTGGACGTATCCGATATGTATCCTGTGACTCACAACGTTGACGCAGCTGCTGCAGCTACCAGTTTTTTCAACGTTCCAATGCCACACGATGCCACAGCAAAGCCACACCGGTCCTGTGTCGGTTCGGACATCGCCTGGATGGCTTCCTCCACCTCCTGGTTCCATTGGTGCCCAGACCGAAGCTCACATCCAAACATACCGATGTCATCCGATGTCATATCGGATCATTCCTAGAAACTATCAGAAATATTTCAAATATATAAATATTCTACACGTATACCTGACAAGGGCCAAAGCCAGCCACCAATCTCCTGGATTCCATTTTGGAGGTTGCACCTGACTACACGTGAAAATGACAAAACTGTCACTCATTGATTCGCTTGATTGTTGGTAACTTGAAAGCTAGAACGTTGAAGTCTCGAGGGATATCGTGGAATGCGAATCACTTGCAAACCTGACAATCTCAAAAGAAACAAGTAGAAACGAACTCTGGGCAAGGGTGGTTAAGGCATGTCGGTCGCAGAAGAAACAGAACCTTCCATGCCTCTTCACAATCACTCTCACCGCCATAATCGACCCCCAGGCGCGTGGGACAAATACAATGAACAACCAGTCGTACACCGCAGTCACCTGTATGCTCACCCTAAGATCATAAGGTTGGAGCTTAAGAGACCTTTCCAGCATCAATGACCACTTGTGTTTGTCCCGTAACAACCCAACCAAAATACCTCTCCAAAGCAATGCGACCTCCAAAGGAACCCACCTTGGGTCCAGGCAAACCTGCACTACGTCCGGAACAACCAACCCGAATTCAATGCTTGCGTTTGACCTGTATTCACCCGTCCTGCTCCCAAACATCAAGGCCATCTTGCACATTTCGTCCACCACTTTGAGCCTCAAAGGCTTTCTTGTTGATGGATCTGTCCGACAAATCATGGTACCCTGGGTACTCCAAAATGCATCATGTCCTGAGCCGATGTCGATCCCCTATATTGGCGCGAACCCCAACTAGTTCCGTTGATTGATTCTTGTAAATGTTAATGAATCATGGTAAATGATCAATCAAGGATAGTTTATAGAATAGTATCAATCATAGCAAATCTATGAATCGCTGTCACATATCACATTCTTCAACCTATCAATTCCTTAATCATAGCAGATCTACTAATCACTATTGAGTACTAGTCCATTGATTCAACTACTGTACATGATTCATCAATGGATCACTGTCAAAGTCTCCCAGGCATCCCCCAGCAACCACGTTAGCGTCATTGCTTGGTTGTGAGTTGTACCTAGTTAATGTAAGTTAATATACCAAATCAAATTGACAATTAACCAGGTTGACTATGAACCTGGTAGTTAATTAATGTTAATGTAGGTTGATTTTTGTCAAACTCTTGACCTGGTGACTTATCAATTTGGTTGGAGGACCGCTGCATCCATTCCCGCACCTCTTGGAATGCCAGTGACCTCAGTAGGAAACAAGAGGTGACGGAAAAGTGTGGAGTTTGTGGCAAAATCCGGATGTGAAATACTGAAATGGTACCTAAAGCTACTATCGACCAAAATCATAAGTACCTCACGGCAAAATGCGGATGCAACAGATCTGCGCACGATATCGACCACAAAAAGTGATCCAAGTTTGGGCTTGATAACGGGACCAGATTGAAGTCTTGAGCATGTCAATACTACACTGTAGTTACTACACTGTGCTTAGCACGAAATCAAGAACTTCATTGACAACTAAAGATAATGCGTCAAGATGTATGGAACTTCCGTCCTTAGAATTCTTGAAATGTCTAAACTTTCGATTGTCAGCGGTTTGACATCCCGAGGCACGAACCAAATTGGACTTGCTGGCTCCGTCAGATCACAGATTTCTTCTCCACCGAAGACCATTGGAACAGCTGGCGCCGAAGCTGCTTCAACCTGTGCGGCTGGCTTTTAGATGTATGGACATTTCCAGCATGCCACATTCATAAACCACTCCTTTAACGTTGTTTGTTTGACACCTGAAAAACCGAATGCTGCGGCACTTGGGACATCTTGGGACGTGCGCATCGGCACCCGTCGGCACCTTTCCTCTGGCGTCGGCTTTGGGTCGCACTCGCGGCGGTGTGGCAGCTTTTCTGCCTTCACCTGGAGCCTGCGCAGCGGAACCCATCGGGGTCAAGTCTTACTGCGTTGATCTTTCGCTGCGAAATCTATGGAAAGCTCAGGGCAGCATCTGAAATAAATAAATAAAAATAAGACCAAAATAAATGATGGCGATCGGTTGTGAGTTCTCATTTCTAAATATTCAGAACTCAAATTTCTAAGTATTCAGAACTAATGACATTTCCAATTTCTAATGATTCTAATGCAATTCCTCCCCTCCTAACGTTGAGCAGATCGAGCCATGCTGTCCTTACACTGGGCCTGGCCTCCCCGATGCCATGTCCTTTGGAGCTTCGATGATCACGGCCTCAGAACTTCGATGTATTCTAAGTAGTAGGATCAATAGGTGTTTAAGTAAATATTAGGTTATAAGACCAGGGGTTGAAGCCAATTGAGATCTAGTAAGCATTCTTAATACTTAGATTTGCTAAAAAGGCCAGTTGCCATAAACTATGATTCGATATATGCTTCATGTGTCATGGTAGCTCTTGACCATGGTCATCACAATCTTTGTCATAATTCATGGTTACTGTAACCAAGGTTGAAATGCTTGAACAAATGCCATTCACCATTTGGTAACAACCACGGATGACGTGATCATCAACCATTTGGAATAATTCGTCAGCATCCGTCACCAACGTTGCCACTTTGTGTCACTGCTATCTGGCTCTGGAAAGGGGTGGACATGACATGGCAACGGCCCATTCTGTTTGGGACCTCACCTCTTCACCCACGGCCACACTGCCAGGGCTCCAAACCATTGACATTGCGTTTCACATCGTGAGAGGGGAACACGCTCTGACAAACCTGCACGGAGCTCCGTGTTCAAGTCGAAACGTTGGAAGTAAACAAATGTGTTTGAATATGTTTGAAATCTGTATGCACTGTATATCCACTGATGCACCTGAACTTGAGACCTTACACACTTTACACACCCACATCGCTTGGCAATTTCTTGTATTCAACACCCTTTGAACTGGCTGATGGAGCATTGAGTGACAAAATTCACCACTCAACCGTTGCCAAGATGAAATGCTTCTAGGGGTCTATGCTGGATTGAACATTTGAGTTCGAACATGTGTTCATTGTCGACAACAGTTACACTGTTTGCAGTGGCCGGGCTTCCAAATATGTAGCTGCATCATTTTGAATATGTGCCGTTATTAATTCATACTGCGCAGTGGAAGTCTCTGTGCAGAAAGGAACCCCAACGAAAAGACACATACAGGCTCCATACAACTCAAGAGCATCTGGAATACCACAACAGGTGATGAAGTGATGAAGTGCTTTTTTGCTACCAAACACCAATTAGAAGATAAACGGGAAAGGCCCAGACATCTTTCTTTTTGATAACCAATCACTACAAAACATAAGGCATCATGACGTGCCGTTTGTACATTGGCATACTTTGGCCGTAATCTGCCAGCAGCAACAGGGCTCCTTGACATGCTTGTCAACCACAGCTGGCCGAAAGGATCTCCCACAATGAGGACAAGGTTGCAAGTCAGACCTCAGCAACTCTGGCGGCCACTCCAAATACGGAAATGTCATCTTACGTAATTATGATATATTAATTATATATGATCTATATGTATATATATGTAAACATGTGTATATATATACACCTATTTGTACACATACATGAAACAACACATGGCATACACATACAAATACGCGTGTCTGTGTCTATCTGATCTGATCTACCTATCTACCTATCTATCCATGAATCTAGCTGTCGATGTGTTGATGTATCTATGTATCATTATGCATCAAGCTATCTGGCTCTAGCTATCCACCCATTTTGTCTTTCCAATTCTATTCCATTCTATTCTGTTCTATCATATTCTATTTTACTCTCTCTATCTCCGTCCGCCCGTCCGTCGGTCTAGCAGTCTATACATTTGAGTGTTAGGGAGGATATATGAAAAAGGACTCTGGGGGCGTACTGAAGCATAAGATTAGCCTCTGCTACTAGCTTTCCTGTTTACTCAAGACATCTCAAGACATTCTAACTATTGGATACCGGGGATCATCCATGGAGAAAATCTTTTAGTTGTTGGTACCTAAAGATTACACATTGTTAAATTCCATCGTTTCCCAAAATCATCCAGGCATTCCAACTGTTGGTATCTAAACATCCAGGGGCCTCACAGGGTACCACTCTCTAAACGTCAGCCTTGTCCTTTCAAGACTCAGCCAGCTACTCGCGTGGACGCCTCGGGCTGGCACCTGCCAAAATCCCATCAGATGGGTCCCCTGTCATTGGAAAACACCCTAGCCATGTTTCGAACCTTGGATGTTTGCTTCAAATCGCCCTTTAAATATTTTCATATGTATATACATATATATATATATTTCTATGTATATATATATATGTATATCTCTCTCTATATATATATATATAGATGCATAAGTCCTTTTGAAACATCCAAGTTTACTCTGCTCCAAGTGGACCTGTCCGCGCTCTTTGCCTGCCCGATCTCCTTTGGAGGCACGCTCTCCGTGTACCTCCTCACAAGTGGGGAGTGGGGATAGAAGCCACAGGAAGCCACGAAGTTCATGGAAGCTTCACCTGGTAAGCTTCCAAGGAATTAATATGAATTAATAGCCACAACCAATATTGCCAAGCTCCTTGGAAAATCAATGGGAAGTTCGGAGCCACCAATGTCGTCTTGATTATTTAAACTCGATTTCCAGGCTGAGTAGGATGCTTCAGTAGCCCTGCAGCATGATGTAGTTGGTGTGGGCCTCACTGATGGGCAAGCCATGGCACCATTTGGGGTCCGTACTATGTTGGGTCCCAGATTTCAGGTTCATCCCTGGGTTTCACCCATCAGCTCGCGACTGGCAAGTTGCTATCACACCACTGGCTGCACCGCTGAGAATCGTTCTGAAACGCCACAACTGGAGTTGCTTGATGTGATTCTACCTTTGCCTGCACCGAAGATTGCTGACAAATCACGTGATTCAAAGAAGGATTTGAATCCTCCATGCCAATCATCATTTGAATAACATTGTTTGTCGGCATTTGGCATTCGGACTATTGTTTATCCAGTCGGCAGTCGTGACCATGGACACTTGTGCAATTAGAAACGGGGTTTCGAATTGGACACCCCAAACGTCCAAAAACTATCAACCTTTTGAATGGAGATCACCACTAGAAATACGGTACCAGCCATCCAAAGCCTGTACCAGCCCCCATGGTTACTGTATCCACTATTAATCAAATATAGTAGAACCACGTTGAATAGTAACCATGGTTCAACCAACATCAACTAACAGAGATCAATTTTAATTTGGTTCAGATACTGTATCTGAACCAACATGAACGCGCGCGCACACAGCACTATCAACATCTGAACCTCCAGCACAGCTCGATGTCTTCGTCGTGGTGCAGCCTGAGGAAAGCAACCTCCTGCAAACCTGGGATTGACATGCCATCAATGCCATCATTTGGATCTGTTCCCTGAAATTGGACAAATCTTTCCCAGGGACAGTGGGACCCTCCAAACTTGAATGAATTTCTGCTAAAACTGATGATTTGGAGCTCGCGCGTGCAACCATGAACATGGCACCCTGAACTAGCGAACCATTTGGCAGCATTTCAAGCGCTGAGGATGGTTTTGCAAGTGATGAACAACCCCATTTCGCGGGGACAGTGGATGGTTCATATTCAGTCCTCAGCATGGTGGTACTCCGTGTATCAAGCACAAGGCGTTGGTATATGATAACTCCCACCATACATCAGCCATGGCGGACCGGTATCATGATACGCAGTCACCATTTGCTGGGAGGCAAACATCATCTTTGCTTTCCGAAGCAGTCTCCTGACGCTGGCTTGGAGCGCCACGCAGCACTGAAGGGATGAGGCATGCTGAAATGAAACCCTGATGCTTTGGGTGCAAAACTAAATGAGAACGGCAATGCAGTTTGCTTTAGGAGAATAGAAAAAATGCATTTTTACATTGTTCATGTTGCGAGAAGCGCTGGCTTTAGGACAGCTGCAATTTTGCGGAGCACTGGGCTTGTCCACAAACTGGAGTAGCTCAAGACCACCCATACTTTGATTATCCCAATTTGTGGGTACAACACCTTATCAACCATCAAAGAACACATACTGAATGCACGCACACCATATCCATAATATGAATATACATATATGTGTATGTATATATCAATTTCTTCTGTACATGTATACATATCTATGTGTATATATATATATATGTACATATATTTGTCCGTGTATGCCTATATACAAACATGTCTTGATGGGTTGTCGATTGCCAAGGTGTCGCCATGATCCTGAATATATCTTAAATGCCCCACAGTATACCCAGTGCAGTACATCAACGCCGTTGGTTGTATCCACCTCATGTATTCGATTATTTCTTCTTGTTAGTGGTAGCTATTACCGCTCATCATCAGTCATTCTTGTTATCCAATTGTTGGATTGGTTCTGAGTAGTTCCTCTATGATGGTTATCCTTCACATCCCTTCACATCCCTTCACACTTACCCTATGATTGTTACCCCAGGATCTAGAGTTGGTTCTCCTCGCCCCATGGATCCATCGGTTCCCACATCGCTTCCCCTAACGGGTTCCGCGGTTCGGAGTTCCCGCCATGGTCTGCTAGTCCGCGCTTCGTCCCAGCAGCGAGCGGCCTTGACCCCTCGCAGTCGCTGGTTCTGCGATTCAAAGGTGGAGCGGGTCTTGCCGAAGACGCTTCGACAGACCTAAGGAATCATGGCGAGGTAGCAAGGCTACTAAGGGTACTATGAATATCTGTGAATGTTACTGTTGGTGATTGTTTATTGCTTGTTGGTTATTGCTTTTTGGTTGTCGAATTTTTGTTGGCTAGTATTGATTAATGGTCTTTCCAACAAGAGCACAATTGTTGGGGGATCTACCAACCAGAAACAACGAGTTGATGTGAGCTGACGAGTGGCATATGTGGCAAGACAACAACCGTAGCTCACTGGCTGCATTGCTATTCGTAGGTCGTGGATTAGAACGATTTGAATGAGCACCAACCTATCGACCAGGGTTTTGGACATGGCTGCGCTCAGGAATCATGAGATAGTAGAGGCTCCAGTAGAGCAAAACGTGATCATGTGAAACTAGGGTTTTGACCAACGAGTTGCTGCTTACATCCTCAGAACATTCTAATTGTCAAATGATGCCAGTTTGAGGATGGCACCAAAAGGAACATGATCTGGGGATGTTTGTAGCTTTAAGCAACACTGGTTGATGACAAACGTACTACAGTACTGGTAAATCCAATCAGCAACTGGCGCTTTGCATAAGGCATTGGCAACTTGGGGCAGGTGTCAGGTACACCAGTGGAGGTGCTTGACGCATCTTGACGCCATATAGTTTTCATTCAATGCCAGCCAATACCAGCAGTTGAGAGTCATTTAGCCTTGAAACACCAACCTCATCCAACCTCTATTTCTGGCAGATTTGCACTCTGAATCATTCCATTTGAGAGCTTGATCATCCGAGGAGTCAGAAGGCTGCTTGCCTACATGCCAGCAGACTGCCAGGCAGACAGAAAAGCACCACGCTTCCATCGCAATCCATTCCATTGTGACCAACCGTCACCTGAAACACACTGAAGAACAATACTTAGCAGCAGCAGCAGCACCAGCACCAGCAGCAACAGCAGCAGGCGGCAGCACCAGCAGCAACAGCAGCAGCACCACCACCAGCACCCCCCCACCACGACTACTACTGCTTATATACTTATACTAAGTCCCATCTTTGTCCCCAATGTGGTGTTAGTTTCACATGTTTCACATCCCCACGTGTCCGTCCAAAGGGCAGCTCTGTGCTTCTCAAGGCTCGCTGGATTGAACCGACGCCCGCAATCCTGGCCGTGTGACTTGGAAGATTTCCAATGTCACCACGGGTAACCACAGCGACTACAAAACTAGATCTGAAATAAACAACCATCAACTACAGTACATCTAGCTAGATTAAACTACCAACACTTCATCACTTGGAGATATGCACGCATCACAAGGGAGTGTCCAGAAAATAAAACCTACAAATGGATTCATCTATTAGTAATACGTCAAGAACTTGATGACTATCTTCATGCAATGAAATCTGATCTGCTTTGAAATTGGTCCTCGCAAGGAATGAGCTGCATTTCAGCAGCCAACACAAGGGAGCCTGAGTGCACAAATGTCTGACTTTCTGCAGGTGCTCGCAAGCGGCCAAGTGCCGAACTCTTTGCAGGGATCCGGTCCTAAGAAATCAGAGAGATGTACAACATTGGATTTGAAGCATTTGCATCAACCGAACATAACACGCAAGACTGGCTCCAGTAGAGGTCAATGTAACTCCCTGCTAACTTATCCTGTTCCTTCTGCCTTTTCCTTTGCTACTTTAAACTACTGCACCCTGTCGATCCAGTAAATGCCCTCCACAACTTTGCCTGCCCTCCACCTGTCCTCGCCAGCAGCTTTCTTTGGTTGTGGCAGCAATCTTTCCTGTCAAGAAACATCAAACCAGCAATTGACCCGAAGGTAAGGAATATGGAGGAACAAAAAACAAGGAGAGTACGAGTGTTTACCCAGTAGCATATAATATGTTCAGAAGAATTCAAGAGCAGCACCAATCCACACCAATATCCAACACACAAATCCAATTGGCTGAATCTGCGTGTCATGTGCTGCCCTCAGAGTTGTGGTTACCATTCCCAACCCATTTCCCACTTTGGGAACTCAACTAGGTGGGTACCACGCGTAACGCTGCACCATGCTTCGCTGTCCTCTGGATTGGCTGGACTCTTGGGCACTCGGCGTGCTCGCTCCTGGGACTGCGGAGACAAGGTGAGCAGAGTTGGGCTTCTGCTGCATCTGCGGTTATACACGCAATAGATGTGCAAGATAGCTGAGTTTGCCTTCAGAATCTCCAGAGAAATACAGGCTTGAAATCATAGAAAGATTTGGCGAGACGCCATTATTAGTATTCAGAAGGATAACGCGCACTCTTGGGAATTTGCTGGTCAAAAAATGAGATTCAATCAAGCACTGACAAAGGCCAAGTGCAAGAAACCATGACAATGTTGAGTGATGTTGAGTGATGTTGAGTGCTGTTAAGTGCAGGCGTTTTGGGGTTTTCAAGTCACAAATGATCCCTTCTACACCTGGTGAATCCTGGTGGTGTAACTCTAACCCCAGAGAGTAATCAACCAACAGAGCATACTTTTGGATTTGTAATAAAGGGGATGATGCTGCAACCGACCTCAGTGTGTGTGCGTGAGCGAGCAACAGTTTCCGCATGTTGAACTTCTGGGGCCATAAGACTATTAAACATGCCAGGCTCTGCAATTTCCTCACCATTGATTGGTGATTGTGAGTAGCCAATCTTTTGACCTGTGTGCGTTTTTTTTGTACGTTCATTATATATACTTGGGGACCTAGGTTGACCAATATAACATCAACGCATGCATGATGAGTTTTCCAAAATTACGTTTTCGTTGAGGCGAAAAGCGATTTTTTCATGATGCCTGTTTGTCCAGAAAATAGCCGGGCGCCGGATGAATTTTGATTTCATCCGGCGCAACTGCATCAACATAGAGTCTATATATTTAATGCCCTGAAGGCAAACTTGCGTTTTGTGCAGGTTTTGCAAATGTTTTTCATGTGTGCATGTCATGCCAAAACAAAAGGGAAGCACAGTTCATTGGAAATCTTCTGTCAAAAGGAACGTGGATCATAACCTCATGGTATTTGCAGCATTTCGTGCCGTCCACAAAAATCCAGAGTCCTGACAGTCAGCCTGTTTTTGTCGTTTCTAACGTTGCCACAAAGCTGAATCAAAATCTTGGGACGCTGGACGCGAACTTTCCAGGGACAACTGTCTGATTTTTTTCAGAGCAGTCAACGCAGATTGCAGTCCCGGTCGTTTGTTCAGGTGGTGGACGGGCAGCATGTTTCTATGCTCCACTTTGTCATTGGTGACAGACTGCAGACCCACCCCACCCCACCCCACCCGACCCGACCTGTTAACCTCAACGTAGCATCAACGTGGCAAATCAATCTCAACGTAGCATCAACGTGGCAAACCAACATCAACGTGGCACACGCAAGTCAACTTTTAACTTCAACATAGCATCAACATCAACGTGGCAGTTACGAAGCATCAACGTGCCGATGGCACATGCAAGCAAACGTTAACATGCCCCACCCCACCCCACCTCACCCTGTTAACCTCATCGGAGAACCTGGGTCCCCGAGGGTATATATATATATATAATTCTATATACATATATATATATATATATATATTTGATTATATTTATATTTGTATTTCACTTGCAACCCCTGGTTAAAAAATGCTGGTGCCATGTTGCGTCATCTTTCACTATGATTTCTCTCCTATTGCCGTTGTGTAACAGCTGCCTGAAAGCCCAAATATTTGGTTTTTCAACAAATCGACTAGACCACAGATGTTCCAACCTGAGACTCCCGCCTGTGGCCTCGGGGCAAATGTTCCTGACACATCTAATCTCAGTGGCACCGGTCCAACAAGCCCTCAACAGGTCACTTTCGTGGGAGCCGTAGCTTCAACGTGATGCTGTGCCTGCTGAATCTCCGCCTTTGACCACAGCTGAGTCGGTGTCCACCTGTTCAAGTCAAGCACAGGAACCTAAGAAATCCATGGAAATCCAAAATAAATTTAAGATTAACTCGCCAAGATTTACTCGCCGCCAATCTAATTTGGACTGCCATCCTTCTCTACAAGATTTACTCGCCTCGGCTGACTCTCTTCCAAGTTCAATCTTGACAACATGTCCTATATATTCCTACAAGAATCTTTTCTCATGATCTCTCCCTGCCTTAGTGCCATGCTCCAATCTCGGAGAGCCCATTCCAGTGCGCTGCAGACTTACCTCCGGTTCCTGGCCGTGTAACCAACGGGAATCAAATTCCTGTCAACTGCTCAGTACCCTGTGGAACCCCAAAGGTCCGGCCTCTCTAACCTGAAGTTTCAGGTTCTGCAACTCCTGTCATCACGAAGAGCTGAGATCTCTGCACTTCGAAACATCTTGCAGCATGGATACCTTGACCATCCTTCGCCTGTGTTGATTTTCATCCTTGCATGTCTCCACTTTTGGTCCTCCATCTGTTGATTCATGACTTGCATGACTCTCTGCTCCAGCTCCTGTGAATACGCGAGACTTGAACTTACCGTCATCGGCAGTGTACAACATGGCTATACCATGATCCACATGGACGAAAGCTTTGCATCTCCCATCAAGATTAACAACTGCACAACAAACATCCTGGCAAGTGTTTCTTGGACCATTCGCTTACCAACAGGGTAAATACCAAAGGATACCAACGGATGCCAAAGGATGCCAATGATTTACTGCATTGTCTCCAAAGGTGAGTGCCAACACAGTTGCGTACCAATCATGACAAAACAAAACGCTGCAAATTGCTGTATTGGCCTCGCATTCCCAAGCAACCCAGGATAAATGCATTCCATGTACTTGCACTATCTGCCTCGAAATGACATAGCTGCAAAACAACTACTTTTTGCAAGTGTTTTTTGCGCACCTCAACAACTACCAAAGGCAAGGCGTCATTCAGCAG
>VSDK01013337.1:17766-80491 GCA_009767595.1 Symbiodinium kawagutii
CAGCAGGAAAATGCATAGTCTGTGGATGGTTTTTGCATGTTTTTGTATGTATATAATAATTAACACTTTTTCTGCATTGCAGCCTCCTCAGTTTTTGGATTTCCCTTGAATGACTTGCCTCAAACTATCCGCCCAAAAAACACCCTCAAGTCCACCTTTTTCTCCCCTTTCCCCAGCATTATATTTTCCCCCTCCAAAGTCTGACTCACCCAACAGCCTGCCCCCACTTGAAAGATGCGCAAACAACCACTCACTTCATTCGCAAGAACGAAAAACAACTCGTCTTCGGCTGGCTTTTGCCGGAATACGCAGTTGCTGGTTCCCCTTGTCAGAGCTTGAGTCAGAAGTAGTATCGTTTATGGACGGCTCAACATAGCGTTTCCCCATGTTTTGCAGCTTGGCAGTTGAACATGTTGAACATGAACAAGCTTTCCTTTGCAGCCTCCGGAGCTGCAATTCCATGTGACCTGCCAAGGAGAGGATGCAACTGCAAAAAAAATCTCTCCCAAGCAACAAGCAACAAGTTGCATCACACTACACTCCAAAAGGATGATCTCTGAGACACCAGCAGCCCTATTCCTGGTCCATCTGCACTCCTATGCAGAACACAGCAACTTGTCAGCAATGCATGAACAAGTAATGTCCGCGAGTATTTTTCAAGTAATTCACATGATACAGTACGTATATGTACGTATACGGGTCAGAAGTATGGATGGCCAGCACAAGATAAGTTCTTCTCATTGAGGGCCCCTTTCATGCTCAATGCTGACCCATTTTCTCATGCATGCTTCCCCAAGTCAAAATAAGCATTGAAATACGTCCTGAAGATGCTGAAGTCAAGTCTAAGTCAAGTCTTTCAGATCAAAGAGGGAACACTTCAATGCTTACGCCAGAAGTTGGAGGAGGTTACGCGCTCCTGTGTCTGGTCCGCGGAGCGACCGAGTTCTTAGCACAGCGAGATGCCAAAGTCATGGAACCAACGATTCACGCCAAGGACCATCATCATGTGGACCCCAAACGCCACCCACAGGAGCATTTTCAACGAGGGAACCAGTGCTTTGACGGGTCACATCGTGGTTCACAACACCTAAGAATGGTTGTTGATTGGCCAGTTCCAGCCCGTTTGGTTCGCTGTCATCAAGCACTGAGTATGCATAAGCTGACACATGATCTTGACCAACTTGCCCAGCCCACAGTTATGTGGATCAAGCATGCAAACATCGCGAGAACACCACCGACCAGCAAAGTTCATAAAGGCCGAAACACCTTCATACAGCAAGCATAGAGTTGCTTTCTATAGCCAGTGATACCCAAGGTTCCCATGTGCCTGTGTCTCAATACCCTTTATCCTGGTGAACATCCCCCAAACGACCGAACTAGTCTTTGCTGAGATGTTCACCCAACCATTTACATCCATCATCATCCATCTATGAGTTGGTTACAACTGACCCAACTCGCGATGCATTCCTATACTTGGTGCATCTTGGTGCTGCGTCTTTGCATTTCAGGCACTGGGACTTCGCTGCGAGGACTTGCGACAGATCTGGCACAGCTTGAGAGATCCACGTGCTAATAAGCCATGAGCAGTTTGAGAATATCTGGTGAGCATCAAACGTGAATGGGAGTAACATTTGCATATGTATACATGCATGTATATACGTATACATGTATATGTGTGTATATATATATATAGATAGATTCTTGCAGCATCAATTAATCAGCTATATAGTGTGTACAGTAAAATATTATATTTTCATATTATGTGTACTTATATCAGCTACCAGCAATAAAATATACCTGAGAAGGGGGGACGAAAGTCAGCCCCTAATGGATCAGCCCAATGACACCAGCACAGCAAAAAACACCAGCAAATAAGACACGAGCCTACAAAAACACCTGCAACCAAAAAAGGGTCAAGTGAGCTAGCCATTAAAATCATCAGGGGGATCCTCGAGCAGACTTGAGGGGGATGGACGAGCAAAACTAAGTAACTAAGGGGGATGGACGAGCACGCACCCACAAAAAACACCAGCCTGCAAAAACACGAGCAAGACGACAGCAGCGCAAAAAAAAAACAGCAAACAAAAAACACGAGCCTAGAAAAACACAAACAAAAAACATGCGCAACCAAAACAGCAGCAAACAACAATGAATATAGACAATAGTGTCTATGTGTCCGAAACACATCTTTTGTGGCATAACACATCATAAAACGACATTACTAGGCCACTGGGCTCACCAATACAACATCATCTTGGATATCATGTTTGATTCTGACGCAGGTTTTAAGTGGGTAGCATTTGCTCCGGCATAAATCAATAAAGGAACATTCATAAGGAATCAGTGTTGCATGGGTCATGGCAGCTTCCCTGGGGGGTTCGTTTCTGTCAGAAAAAGTAGCATCAAGAAACATTGTGGACAGTGAGGCTGTCTGAGCAAGCCTTGGCGCGGACGGCGAACTGTGTCCTCAGGTTCGTGAAACACGTGCTGCAACCACTCGCATCTTGCAGAGCTTTAACAATTGATCTTCCAAGGAACCGTTTTGCGAGCCCAGTCCAGCCGAAGCTCCTCAAGGGCCATAGGATGGGCCCCCCCAATGATCCCAAAATCATGATTTTCAACAAGGAAACTACGTTCTTTTTTGTACAAAATGTGTGGGCACCCAAACTCAAGACAAGCAAAAGGATCTAACGGCGCAACAACTAAAAAGATCGCTCGACGAAAACAAGCCCCGGGAATCAAGAATCCGTGGGGGAGGACAAGTAAGACCGTGTAGAATTCCTAGAGTAACCGAGAAAACATGTACACTTTTGAATTCACAAGAGATTTCTCACACTTTTGAATTCAACGTGAAGCTCTACATGGATGCTGCCTGGGCTACCTCCACGATTGGCCGCACGGTTTACTCGATCACCACTAGCGCCCTGCGGCACAGAAATGAAATTAGTCACATCACCTGCATCTGAAATCTCGAACCAGGAAAGTAAACTTTGTACATTTCTTTTCTCCTTAATTGTCTGAGTATTATACATTTCAACGTACTGTGTCAATTATTTTTATGTTCTCTATTTTTCTTTGATCATCTTCTACCAGAATCCGCTTGTTCAGGTCATCGATTTTTGGAAAACTATTGCACGCACCTTGGACACACCATAGGAAGAAAGGAATTGTGGCCGAGTTCCTCCGAAAACCTCGGGTCGCATCAGTGACAGCGGCCCATGCTCAAGGAAAGATACAACCTCTTGAAAAACAAGGACAAATATGGACAAATGAAGAGGAAGAAATAGGAATAGTGTTTGGATGTAAATTGCCTTAAACAGGCCATTCCACGAGAATTCCAAGTGGTTTGAAAACGGCCAATTGGGCATTGGGTACTCTCTCAAAGTGGCATTGGACTTCATAAACATCCATCGTCAGAAACATTCATCTCAAACCATTCAAGACTAATTATCTCCACAAATGCAAGGCCAGCAATGGCGACCACCTTTGCTCCCCCACCTTCTGACAAATGGGTTGATGCCGCTGGTAGCTGGCAGGATTGAACTTCCGGCCACAGAACTCACATTCCATGCGGCCATCTGCAGAGCTCAGAGGGCTCCCAGTGGTGTAGATACAACGGGAATATGCGCACACATACGTATGTATGCATCTATTTAAAAATGTGTATGTATGCGCTTGGGGGTATCATGGTCGTCATGAATAATATGATTGAATATGCATATATGCATGTTTATCCGTATATATATATATATATGTATGCAAAAATGTAGATGACTTGCATTGGAAGCTACGCTCACAAATAATCCGTGGGCCATGATGATAGTTGATGTATGTTTATGTGGTGTCGTTTGCAACTAGTCTGTTTGGATCCACCACACTGACCGTTGCACTCGCTTTCACTCTCAAATGCATCTCGTTACTGCCATATCATAAGATTAAGATGTATCTAAGAAGTTCAACGTACATAATCACAAGATATCACAAGTACCCACAGGCACAGTAACTCCCATAGGTAACTCCCACAGGTAACTCCCACAGGTAACTCCCACAGGTAACTCCCATCTGTAGGTAACTCCCATGCCATGGAGATCCTCGCCGTGCTTCCAACTGGATCAACGAATCAACACGTGGCCCATGGATGCCGGAGCCTGGCAGTGCATTCCTTGCCGGCTGCGCATCCTGGTGAAGCTTCCATGTTGGTCAGCTCCCTGGATTTGCTCAATCTATTCTTCTATATATTTTAAGATATAAATAGTAATTGAAACATATGTAATATGTGTATATATATAGTTATATATATTATTATATATATATAGCTATACATATATATATATACATGTTTTCTTCTTACATATTTTCGTCTCTTCTCACTCTTCCCCTTCATTCTTACCCTTCATTCTTCCCTTCAACGACTATCTTCCAAGGACTTCCATATCTTCACTGCTTGGGAAGCGAAACCAACTGCTTTGGCACCTCTCGAGCCCTGTCTTCGGATTCCGGCTCCGTCTCTGCTTCCTCCTCTCCTCCGTAAGCCTCGAACAACGCCCAAGCGTTCCGGTGGAGGAGCACGGAAGAATCTTGGTTGGGGAACCCCATGAAACCACCGGTGTTCACCTTGTTTTGGAGGTAAACCATGTATGAACTATACCAAACCATACCCATAAGATGGGACAGGCCTTGGATATTCAAGGACCAACCCGAAGATTTTGAGTGGCAATGATCAGATTTGGAGAGCTGTCCATGCCCGAGAAGAAAGGACAAATTCGACATAGGAGGAAACTATGCTGTGAACTGTTGGGGACCTTTGCGCAACTACTTGGAACCAAGGTGAACCAAGAAAGCTTCCGTTCCACGCCAACCTGCCGGCCCAAAGAGATGCTTTTGCCACTGCAACAGGCGCGCCCCATCGCACAAGCATCTGAAGGAGGCTGTTGCCTCTCATTCACTGCACTGTTGCCCCTTTCAGTTGCCCCTTTAACGTCCTTTAACATCCTTTAACTCTATCTTCCGCTTTACAAGTTTGGATTTGCATTGCTACCCGCTCCAAACAACCGCAGAAGACTTAACATATTCTCGCTGAGCTTGGAAGGTGCAGCAATGGTCTGCCATTCGCACTACCCGCTACATCAGGTGATTGCCTGGCCAGAGTGGCAGTGTGATCTGGCAGTGGGGAAATAGTATTTGGGCACGGGCCAACCGGCATGTTTTGAGAGCAACTATATTAGATCATATTTGATCCATGCCCGTGTTGAAAACACATCAAACAAAATATATATCAAAATTGCAACTGCTGCCCCAGCAACTGTCACAAAACTCATAACTTTGCAATGGCAATCTCTGACCTGAGAAGCTTTCCCCACCCATCTCTGACAGAGTTGGTATGTTGACAACCTGGGCGGCGTTGCATGTCACTGGATCGTGATGCTTTCAATGGAACATCCCAGTCAAGCGATGAAACTCTAGATCCTCCGATTGATTGGTGCCACAAATAAATACGATCAAAGCAGTAGGCAACCTGGAACGATCAGTTCTGACTTCTGAACCCTGCCGTGTTCTTTTCGCAGGGCATCTTGCACACCCAAAGCTCCTGGATCAGAAGTCCCTGAATGAAGATTCTGCATTGCAATGCTGGCTTCAGGCAATCAACACCTTATCACCTGCATATTCCTCGGCCTTCCCCTAGATACAATTTGCAATCGTGAACCAGGTAGAGAACATGGTCACGCAAATGCATGATCGTTGTGGGGGATCTCATCTGTGCACGCGCCCTAAGTGATGGATTTGACGGATTTGAACAGACCTGATCTCACCCTGAGTTCCATGCTTTTTTAGAAATCATCATCGGCCTTGTCAACACGAAGCTGGTATCAAGGTGTATCAAGTATCCTGACCAGTTTTTGTTGACAGTGTTCCTCTCAATCTTGCAGAATTTCACCTTGGAGCCCTTGAAACACTTGGCTCCTGGCTGCTGCTTGGCCGCCCACAGAAGCTTGGGCCTCAAACATCTCCACAATTTGCTCTGGCCCAGTGGACTCCTGCGAGGTAATCGCCACGGTCCCAAGTCCCAGTTGTGGTGCTGGGGTAACAACCGAAACGCCAAATGAACAAAACTTCCATTGGTTCATAAGATTCCCAAGCAGTGAGTCCTGCTGTGAAATTCCGGGAGATATGATTTTACCCAGAATTTCAAGGTACCTACATTGATGTACCATAATTTACGACCGAATACGGACGGTTTACTCATGGCAAGGACGAAGAATGACAATGGTAAACCAACAGCTGGGAGTCTCCGCTGAGCTATGACAGGTCGACCCATCCTCCGCGGTCTTGTCATCTCGGATGCGAAGAAAACGCGGAAATCGCAAACCGATGCCCTTTCCATCGGCCTGGATCCCGTGCCAACAAACTTGATCCACATCATTCCACACTTTCGTTGCTCGTAATGGCTAGTATCTCAATCTCCTCAACCTTCCCGGTTAAGCCTCCAAAGTGTTCTAAAAATGACAATTTCATACAAAAAACATCAAAAAACACCTTATTGGCCAACCCATCGAATCATTTGCGACGACAGGACCCAGCCTTGACACCAAATGCACTCGTGTGAACTGGAGAGATGCTCAAATCAGCAGCTCTGATCTCCCATACCTGACAGCCCCCCAACTTGACAAGCAGGGAACGAAACCACACATAACACTTATCTAGTTAGATTTTTGCCATGACTTACTATTTACTTGGTCTTCGAACCAATGTGAAAAATCCACTTTTGACCCAGAGCCCTGCAACCGTCTCATCTTGGAATGGACATGGGTGAAGCCTGCGATTGTGAAACTGTTTCATGGTATGTTGCATGGCCCTCCAGCACATTTGCTCGAGGCCCCACGGGGAGGTGAAAGCAAGCTACTTGTAGGGATAAAGCTTTCGTGCTGGGGCTTCACCCAGTCAGTCATAATGTGCAACCATTTTGATTCAGGCACGCCTGGCAAGGCTCAAGCCAAACGTCAGGCTTCAACTTGTCATTCACGTTGTAGTTGGTCTGAGCAGAAACGCAGCAACTGCCCTGACTGCCCTGACTGCCCACTGCTTGCAGAAAGTGCTTGAAAGTGTGCGATTGGGAACCTCCGCACAGCCGCGCAAATGCTCTTTGAAGAACTTGTAGTGAGTCTGAAGGTCCTGAAAGCGATCGGCTGCGCAATGGATGCGATGGCAATCGCACTGCCGAATGGAACTCGCCTCATCTGAGAAGCCGGTGCCAGCTTTGCAAACGGTCTGGAACTCTTCGTTCTGCCATGGCAGCATGAACTTGACCGGTGGTCAAAATATGTCAAGATCACATCCAACGTGTGTGGCTGTGGTCTAAAGATCATTTAGAATCCGCACAGTGGGAAATGACAAAGTTGTGACGAGGTTGGAGAGATCGTAGTTGTTGATTCGTCCTTTAGTCCCTTTGACTTGCGAGAGGTTTCTAGGTGCACCAGCACATCATTGAACCACTGTGTTGGCTCAGAGTTCCAAGTCACGAAGGTTGCCCAATTGAAGCTAGGAGATGACAGGACGCCATAAAATCTAACACAACACCTTTAGAGAAGTCTAAGATGAATGGCTCTATCATTTGTCCATCGCCGTAGCGAGATGTATGCCAAAGGTTGGAGAAAGCATACTTTTTGCATGTCGGCCTGATCTCTTTCTCGACTCTTGTGCTCACGGGGAAACAATTGCAGTGTGGGTGGCAGCCACAGGGAAAGGTGATGAATGTTGCCTCCTGGTCGTAAATCGCAAGCAAGTAGGCTCCATATGCCCCAGAGCGCTTTCCCTCAACATTCGGCAGCTATGTAGAAATTAAATGCAATGATCAAAGGTGGCTTCATTGCATATACCAATGCAAGCATTTGAAAGAAGTCAGTCCAGTGCTTCCCCATTGTCCATTCCTGCCTTCCCGTAGTAAGCCCCAATTGGTACTACATCAATGCTGTCTGCCATACCCTCCATGTAGTCCTGGCAATCTCAAAAAATGCATGGCAAACCTGGAATCGTTTTGTTCCTCAAGTCTATGCAATTCCATCAATGCTAGATCCATAGATCTATAAACCCACATATTTGATTGTAAAACACTAGTATTGAGGCAGGCAAACTGGCTGGTTTATTTATATCTACCTTTCAACTTTAAACGAATGTACGCCAAGTCTTGGGGCATAGAATTCTCAGATGCCCTGGCACTGCCATTTTTGGGGGGCCACTGGGGTAACATGGCTGGGTGGAACATCGAAATGATCTTTGATGATGGACAGTTGTGTTTTTCAGTGCTGTGCTTGGGAGCCCTTCCGCAACACGCCTTCTTCAGCTTCAACCAATTCAGCGATCGCTTTGATGGCTCGTAGGTGGCATTATCCGTGAGGGTCTTCAGCATGAGGCCCTCACAATTGCAACAGTCAAAACGGGGGCTTCATCGTGATTTGAGCAACACATTCCCCTGTCACATCGCTTTCTACTGGTGGGTCAAAAGGTATCCGCATCATGATTCTACAGCAGATTACAGCAAGAAGCCAAACATACATTAGGTATTCAATCAAGCTTTCTCTCAATGGCTCAAGTACAAAGCGCGATTGAAAAACCATCAACAAACAGTGGCTGCAAAGCGCCTCGCAAGAACCAGCCACTGAGTCATCAAGAAATGCCTGGCGCAGTGGAGGACATTTGAAATTTCAAAGTGGTAAAAAAATTGATATGTGGAAATGATCATCAACCAGAGTGTTGGCAGACCGTCGTTGAATCAGAAATCAACAGATCACCCCAGCATTGCATTCTTGATTGTAGCGAATCTATACTAATCTTTTGTTACGTTGGACGTTTCCATCATTTTCCGAGATGTTTCCAGATATTTCAGCACTATGTCACAATGGAATCCATGGTTTGGATATGTCCGGATTGGAATAAGAAAAAGGAAGGATAAAAAAGGAATGTATATATATATATATATATATACGTATATAACAGAATATGACAAACAAAAGAAGAACAAATCTCTCCTTTCGATCTTGCCATGCCCTGCACCTGGATTTCTTCCTCGTTGATGTCATCAAAGTTCTTGTACACCGCAAAGGTCACCTGGCGCAAGGGTGGTAAGCTAAGCTGGATCTGGAAGCTAAGGGATGGACATGGATGGACAACTGCAAATGCTAAGCTGTGCCTTGCCCTCAACCGGAGCCAACATCTTCCAAAGCTTTTCGCGCCGCACTTCCAGCGGCTCCTATGGAACGTGATTCATCATTTGTCCAGGATACTTCTTTTGATTCTTTTTGGATATCTTATCTTCATTCATCCTTTCATTTATCTTCCATCTTCAAATCAGAAGCTCTCCATAGCAGTCCTTCACTAAGGGCTTGCCGTTGACAAGCATGCAGTCGAATGCAAAAAGGCACACGTTCACCTACATCAAGCAAACAATTCATCGAGTCAACAAAATTGCAACGTGACGGGAGCAGCCGCACAGTCAATCGCACACCTTGATGTCTTCCACAGTGATGTTTTTGCGGCCTCTTGTTGTCAACACCTTGACACCAGAGCGGACATATTTCACTGGACATGGTGAACTCTGGGTTAATATGAACTGCATACTATTCAACTGCACATGGTGAAACATGGATTATTATCAACCAGTTGACTATATAGTGTTTATTTAGTACCAAGCATCCATGAACCAGTCAATCAAAACTGTTTGTTGGTCATAGCTACTTCATAGCTATAGACAAACCGTTGAGTTATATCATTTAGATTCATTTAGTATAACCAGCAAATCTCAAGGTGGGAGGGCCAAACCCGGGCGGTAAGGGGCCTGGAATGGCAGGATTTTTTTGTTGACCTGATCGTAGGCCACCAATTCGCTGTCAATGATGCAGCTCTCCACGTCCTTCGGCCACTGATGGTGTGAACATCCATGAGAATCAGTGATAAATGAGAATTAGTCAATAATGATAATAATCATGGTAATGACTGAAGTATAGTGAAGTAGAAACACATGTTCATTGTGGCAATTGTTCATCGCAGTAATTGTCGATGACAACTGCTGATACTGATTGGTGATCATACGTACTGACAATACTGTTCCAAGGAAGAAATCCTGTACCAGGCTCCAGCTGGTATTTGTCTTTGAGAACCATCTGAGCTGGTCCAGCTCTTTGAACCCATCGATAAGTCTTGATCCATCCTGATCCCACTGGTGCCGTCCTGAGCCAAGCTTTCCTTTACAACCTCCAGTGCAGCTGCTGTAAACTTGTCTGAGACTCACGACAGCAAAGGCTGCAATTGGCCTGGATGACATCTGGATATTTCTCCGTCATGTTCTCGGAGTTTCGGCTGTAAATCTGCGACAGTCTTGAGAATCAAGGACCCACCATGACAAGCTACAAGATTCTGTGGACTCTACAGTAGACCTCTTGCAAAAAAAAACAGGGCAAAAATATGCACAAAAATCACCAGGTTCAAGGCCTGGACGGAGTCTCGAGAAAGGACATGAATCTGCGCTCGTTCTCCATCATATTTCCATTCACCAGTGAACCTCTTCCCAGAGAGGCGTTCGCCGACCTTCAGCAACAGAACAGAGCCCGGAAGGTTTTCAGTCAAGGTGCATAGTATGGGTCAAAAATGACTCAGGATACTTGTGAGATCAAATGTCCTATCACCTCGGGTAGGGATCAAATCGTTCAAGTCCAGGGAACCAACTGTGGCTTGCAGCTACATTCAGATCTCGCAAAAATCCCAATGTCTTGAAAGCTTCAGTTTCAGCCCCTTTCCAATTGCCAAGTCTTCAAAAACAACATGGCTAAAGTGGCCTCTGAAATGCCTTTGGATGGCTTTGCGAGCCTTGCAGTATCCAAATCGCTTGCCACCAGAAATCAATTCTGAACGCAAGGCTGACTTGGCTGCAACGCTGCAACGCAACAAACCTGCAACACTGTGCCCTCAAGTCATCTCAAGTCATCTCAAGTCCTGAGCTAAGAACATGGGCTTCACAGGTACTCCCAGAGATATCCTGCAAACCTCCAGCAAAGACTGGCCTGCCATGGGTCCAAGGTGGGGTCCCATCGGGTCCATGAACCCAAGTCCTATGCAGCTCTGTCAAACAGGCCGTGGCTCACTATTCCGACCTTCCATCAGCGCCTTGATCAGGTTGTCCTGTCCAGGGATCCAGGTGAAAAACCCACTCTGCCAAGGCGATCCATGGCGCAGGGCTGGGTCCCCAGCGAAGTTTGGCATCTCACTGAAGGCCTCAGAAAGAATCTGGATGTGCCACAGAGGTTGCAAGATCTCACTTTGGGCAAAATTTCATGGCAAAAGTTGGTGAATCTAATGATTCAGGGGCCCACTTGTGGAGACTCCCATGCGAACGCTCAACATCAATCAACCATCAGTGGTAGAGAATCACTTAAGTAGAGAATCTCATTTTGCCACATGCTGAGCTTGGCCAAATAGGATCACTGAGCCTGACACTTGCCGAACTGCAGCTTCCATGGCCACCATGTGGGACTCGAGCTCACCAGCCGAAAGCTTGCCCTCCAAGTTATGACACCAAACAAAACCCGATGAAAAGGACACTGAGAGCACCATCCCCCAGGGTCTCAAAATGCAAATACATAGCACATAAATAAAGATATGTACAGTATTACAAGATATGTATATATATATATATGTCAAAACAATTCAATACATGCAAACATATTATACAAACGAATCCTGAATTACAACATTGACTCAGGACACAATAATTATCTTGTGACTCGAGGTATGTCATAACCCTTGGTGGATCAGAGCAGCATAGCCAAGTGATAGCCCAGTGACGTTCGCCTGACCGAGTCTTCGATCCGTGACTTTGGCAGGTCCAGCGGAAGGACCAGGCAAGGTCAGCGTGAAGGCATATGCCAATGCCTGATGAGCACGGGCCACATCCCCAGGGCAGCCACTCACCAGCACGTCAACATACATCAACATGAATCAACAAATAGGAGGATTAACCAGAATTGATCAAAAATGAGCAAAACACACTCATGAACTCGTCCAAATGACGCGTGCGAAACCAAGCATCAGCGTCCTGCAGCAGCGTTGGGATCTGGATTCCAATCCGGAGCTTGGCCTTGGAAAGACATCTGGATGGGCAGCATGGGCTACAGAAGCTTTCTCGCTACCCAAACACTGAGCAACCGAATTCGGAAAGTCATTCCAACGAAGCATTTTGTGAAACCCAGTTCCAGACTTGAAGCATTCGAACGATGAACTTGGCCTCGTGGTGCTGTCGCTGTTGTATCTACATTGGTGGATTTCACAAACAGGAAGATAATGGAAGATACATTGGCGGTGTACACCAAGAATTCTGGTGCTTTCTATACTATCATGAACATTTGTTTGGGTGGTCGAGGTCGAGGGCATCAAGATACGCTGGCACTTGATGATAGATGTGGCTCAAGATTGGAGAGTTCACAAGTAGCTGGGCTGGGGGTGCCTGGTGAAGTTGAGCTATGCAGAGCAGAGTGAAATGGAGCTGCTTGTGGAAGACTTGACTGGCCTCCTCACCCCTGGAGGCCACCAACAGCTTTTGAATCTTCTCCTGTACAGTGTCTCAAAAAGCTTCAGATGAAACTCTTCAGATCTTGAGATCGACAAATACTCGATATCTCCGCACCTTCTTCGACTTCTGAGAATCTTTGCCAGAAGCATGTGCGATCGCCTTCATTTCAGCAAACACCTTCGAGGCCCGATTCGAGGCACAGCGGTGTGCAATGGTCGTTTTCAAGGCACCGGATACACTCCACAAGCTCTATCCTATCATCACACATGCAGCACTTGGACGCATTGTTTGGGTTCCTTACCGCTGTTTTATGGTCTTCGATCTCACAGCGAGTGTGCAACTATCAACCATTTCAGCGCAAGCTAGGATAGGAACCTTCTCGATGGACAGTTTCGGAGGCATCATCAGCATTTTTTGCGACCTGAGACACGAAGATGCTCCAGCTGGTGGGGTCTCCGAATGCACCTCTTGCAGGGACATTCAGGTCAAACAAAATGGAACCAAATTTGGTCTCCATTTCACCAAATCCATCGGTTCGGGAAAGAATGGCTTCGGCTCAAATTTGCAGATCCCATGAGAAACCCTGGTTGAGCGCCTTTTTCTTGGCCAGCTGTGAAAAGCCACATTTGCAGCTTCGTATCCAAGAGTTTTGAATCAGATTGAGTGCCCGCCAAGGGCCAACTTTACGTGGGGCCTCAAAGCTTAGACCTCAGGGGCCACTTCAGGGACCTCAGTGGCAGGGAAAGGCTTTACTTGGGGCGACCTTTGTCGCCGTTCATGAGACTTCACACAAAAGATCACAGGAATCTGCGGATTTGGGAAGGAAACCACTGTTTCAGGGCCCTGGAAGATTGTTCAGGTTTGAACTCCAAAACGTCGTTCACTTATGACAAGAAAGTCGAAAGGATGGGCAAATGCTTGTTATCAGTCCACTGTCTAGCAAGTTGGGGTCTACTGATTGACAAGTGACAAGCGATTGGGTGCGCTTGAACGTCTTGAAGGGCTTGAAGTACCTTATGTCACGCCAATACACTGGAAGCAGCCCAAACAGATTTTGGAAAGCTTGATCATCTCAGCAATAGGTGACCAGCAGTCAAAAGTATCATTGCCATTTTTTAACAGCTAATTGGGATTCCAGTAGCGGGTCAATGTCCCCTCCAAAACAGGTTGCATACTAACACTCACGGTGATCGACGTAGCTCGCACCTCTCAAATTGCTTAAGGCCTGGCTGCTGTTGGAACGGAAGACAAACCGATGCGGGTCCGACTGTCGGTGTGTCAAAAGCCAATCAATGCCTTCCTGCAGCCGGGGCAAAAAGTAGAAGAGTAGTGGCCTCTACTAATTGGACTGTCATGGTTTTGTGCAGATATGGAAAATGCGTGTATATCCCAACATATCGGCATTAGATGCATATCATACGTACATCGAGTTTAGCATGCACGTGTGTGTGTGTGTGTTACTGTACATAAAGACGCATACATATGTATACACTGATGCCGTTGTTGTCCAATCACCAGTCATTGAGATCATCTTCATATATCCGATGACTGTGGCTTATTGCGATGTTATTTCTTGGAATAACCTCCATTAATCAAACACTATTGTGGCGTGATGTGGCTTGAGATGCTGTTGATTTCGGAAATCTTTGAACCCCTCTGAACCAATATGAACCAATATGACTTCCCTACAGCCTGTGCACGAGTTCAGCCGCCGCGCCACAACTCTTCTCTTTGTCCTGGTTCTAACATGTTCTAACGCTACCTCGCTTCACCTGGATTCTCCCCGAAAAGCATCGAAACGCCCCATGTGCAAACTTCTTCGGCCACACGGGATGCCACTGGATCCACTGGATGCTGCGCCTGCAAGCGCTGCTTCGTCAAATCTCGCAGTTTCCGAAGGAGAACGAGATCCTCCTCCTGGCCTTCGAGGTGTGACGTGCGCAGCACAGGCATAATGCGGAAATAGACCTGCAACCAAATTGACAAAGGGCAACATCTTCAACGGCAACAATGTGCAACAATGTCAATGTCTAAGTCTGTTTAAGTCAAGAATTTGTGCAGCCGAAACAGCTGGAACTGAAGATCCCGACCTTCTGAGCCTTGGCGACTCGTGAAAAGTGCTGTTGATGAATGATTGACAGCACTGTGAATCTGCTGAATCTGCTGCGGCCACGCTTGTCAACAAAAACAGTCATAGTATCGCAAGAACCACAGAACAAGGAAAGGATAATCTTTGATCTGCTTTGCATTCATCTTCTACCCACAAGGCAATCGTGCCATCAAGCCACATCTCCAGGTTTGGGGAGGACCACCGGAAAACGCGCTCCATCTTCAAAGGCTTTTGAGCTGCTTTCTGGCGGTTTAAACATCCTCGGTGCAGGCCAGCTTTTCACAGAATGGCTTTGTGGCATTTGGGACATGGAGGCCTACGTTCGCTGCTTATATTCTACTTCAGTACCCAAGTTTGACATTTTGAAAGGGGGGGTTGCATCAAGCTTTAAGCAACTCTTTGCACATTTGTGCAGCTCACTACTGCTGCAATGTGTTGCAGGTAGCAGGTGCCATGGAAAAATACAATCTTTGGCACTGCCTTGCTGTCACATCTTCCATGTCCCGCTACGGGTTTCTCATGACATTTTCAAAAAGACTAAAAACTTGTACGGTCCTTCTCTGCCAAGCTTCCCTCCTGCTGTGAGAACTTCCCGAATGGGCACATCCATGACAGGTTTCACAACATCTTCTGTCCCAACAGTTGCCACTGGCACGATGGTGTAGCCATGTCTCACTGCCATGCGGACGAAACCAACATGATTCTCACCTTACACACACGGCGGCTCAAAATTCATCAGGATGAAACCACAACAAAAAATCGGAGGAAAGGAGGCTCTCATTGATATATGACCAAGTATATAACCATTATCGAGTCATTAAGCATGATGATGCATGACGGACCATTTGTTTTCCCGTCAGCTGTCGTCCCCCTAAAAAGAAGCTGATCAACCATCACCAGGCTGACTGATCAACTGGAGGTAGCAAACCTTATCAAGCAAACATTTAAATCAGAGCCCCCTGCCATTCCCCAAAGTTTCACAGGGCACTGCTGACAGAGCCATCCTGGAATCCTCCGCTGTCTGAAAAGAGCAAGTTCTTGGGCACACCATGGGGCACCCAATATGCACTGAGTGACAGCAGTTTTGTCCGCTCAATATCTGCAACAAGATGAGTCATGTCCAAAAATGTTCAGGAGTAGTGGCAACATTCCTGGAAGGTCATGTTGTGGTCGCAACAAACGATCAAAACATGACAAAGCTATTGCGCATTAATTAATGCGCATCATGTCAAGAACAATCAAACCCCCACGACTATTCAAATCCCACTTTTTGAATGGTTGGTCATGACTCATAGTTGTGACCTATAGCCATTTTGTGTGCTGGCATCATCATGTCATGACAATGGGCTTCAGGTTCCATCCAAGTGACCCCAAAGGATCTCGTAGGGCTTGTCAGTTGTTCGCTTCCAAGCCTCTCGTGCTCCACCAGGGTACACCAACAAACAGCATCCTTGTTCCATTAGCAAATCACCTCAGGCTGTGCAGACTCTCCAAGTCTCCACAGATCTCCACAGTTCGGCAAGATCAGAAGGACAGCTAAGGAACATGCAACCAGAAGTCAGAAAACATTACTGCGGCAGCCACTGCTGCTCCCCTGATAAACTCCAGTCGGGTTTTTGAGCGACCCTGGACAACATACCTGGAAAGGGGTCGACGAAAGCCTGCCTGAGGGTTGGAAGAAATGTGAAGAGGTCGTCGTTTTGCAAGACTACGACGTGTGACGAGATTTTAGCACGTCATCCACAGGAACACAACTGTCTGCAGGTGTGTGTGCTTGCATGTCCGAGCAAAAAACAACCAAAAATCAGTGTGTGTGTGTGTGTGCAGTGTGTGTGTGTGTGTGTGTGCGTGCATGAATGCCACTGTTTTCAGCCACAAGCTCAAAACACCATTGTTTTCCACATTTCTCTTTTTTGACCCTGTGCGGAAAACCGTTGTATTTGCGGCTTTTTTTGCAACGCATGCGCAAAGCCCGATGAAAGTCGTAGTGTTTTGTGCAAGAGCCCCATCGGAAAAAAGTCAAACTGTGAGTTTCACAAGATGCCGTACCAAGCCCGAGCTCAAAACATTACGGCTTTTCATTTTGTTAGCAGCGCGTGTCGGAAAACGTGATATTTGCATGTATTTGCAGCGTTGTTTGCAACTGTTGAAACACTGGTCTTGGGGTGTTCTTTGGAAGGCTCCTTTGTTTCCTGCAACAGCCTCATCAAAAAAAAATATTCAAAACATGATTAAACAATATTAAACAACATCGGCAGCAGCAACAACAACAACAACCACCGCCATCACGAGGACTACGACGACGACAACCACGACAAAACACCAGCAAGAACTTTGCAACACCAAAACTCAGGACTGCTTCTCGGGCCGGCTTTCGTACAGTAACTTTGAAATACATAAGCTCCCTGGTTACTTGTTCTTGACTGTACCACACTCAAGCAGTACTGCTGCATTGGACAGTGTCTTTTTGTCGCTTCGCAAGAAAGTTTTTGACTCACAAAGCTTTGGCATAGGTCAACAATAGTGACTTACAGGGCTATGTCATAGCCCCACAGTTTGAAAAAAATGCAGCCCCTCACTTGGTAGCGAAGGTGGTATCCGCAGTCTTCGCCACATCCTTCAGCTGCTGAATTTGCCTCTTCAAGCGCTCCTCCTTGGTCTCAGCAGTCTTCTTGATGGATGCCTGGGCTTTCTCGATCTCTGCCTTCAGCTTGGCCTTCTTGTCAACGAACACTGGTGCTGGCGCGGCTTCCTCCGCCATGGCCATGTTGGGGCTGCTGGTGAGGCCCAGAATCAGCCCCAAGAAGGAAGCCATCACAACAGCACCGACTGGCGAGCTAGGGCTGCTCTCCTCAGGAATCTCAGCTCGCTGCTGCATCTGTTCATACTGAGTGCTGGAACGCAAAGCAGGACGTGGAGCACCAGGGGTCACAAAAGCGGAGCTCTGCACGAAGGCAGCACCAAGGAGGATTGCCACAAAGCGGACCATGGCGATCGAGTGAAGTGCTGTTGCTTGATGCTTGAGGGCTGCAGCTTGACACAAAGAAATCAACAGGCGTCTACCTCTAAGATTCGTCCTTCCAAGCAACGGATCTATAGTGATCATATAGTGATATCATATAGTGTTCTGAATGACAAAAAACATATTGTGTAGTGATCTACGGCCTTTTTTGCAGTAAATTTAGATCAACGGTAGTTGTCTTGCTCGCCTTTGCACTTGGCAAGACAGATTGGTGTTTAATGATCGGTCCGTTTCCCAAGAAAGTCTCTCCACATGAACTCAACATTCTTCCAGCGACTGGACAGATGAACAGACGAGGCACAATTCCGACGTGTGCCATCCACTGCTCCAATGGAGTACATCAGTTCACCAATGACCGGAACGGAAAACCAGGCGTGCTCACCAAGAGGACGAGGCCAAATGTCATACCTCAGAAAGTCCCAGGTCCGTACGGTCTCTCACTAGGTGCACAAGGCATGCGTAGAAGTTGCAACGTTTCATGTAGACATGAATACATTGAATACTGTAATCATAAACACATACATGATTCAATGTGTATCTCGACCCCAAGAAGTACATGATCGTGGTTGACATTCATTCCTTATCCTTGGCAGGTTGAATCAAGCGGCTCACTCAAAAGTTTGCTCTCTTCATTCCGTCCTAGCTTCATTCGCAGCTTACTTCCCTCCTTACCTTCTTCCTAGCTTCCTTCCTAGAATTCTTCCTTCCTTTCTTCCTACCTCCCTGCTGCCTACTGCTTTCTATACTGGGATTTGCAAATCTTTGCAAATCACTTGCCTTGATAGCAAAATAGCTTTATTCATACTAAATAAGTGTCTCTGACACCAGATAATTTTGTTCTTGGTGCTTCTCTCCTGTCTGAAGATGAAGCAAAAGTTGCAAATGGCAAATGACACAAAATGAATATAGAGCAGCATCATTTCGATGAATTTAGGAAAGGATCTGGTCGTATAGACAGTAGAGCAACATTGGAACCTCAGCTGACATTGCATGGCTGTGCAAAATTGCAAGAGGATGCTGGCACAACGAAAGGAACAAATAATGTGATCAACCACTGCGAATAATGTCACCAATATCGACAGAGATTGCGACACTTTAAACGACAGGACTCCCAGCTGATGCAGTGCCGCTTGACGTTGACAAGTCACATCGATGCCAAGAATTGCATGGTTTCCAACAAAAAGCAGTCGTCGCTTTTCGGATCCCAATTCTTCGGCACCGAAGAGTTCCGGAGGTGTCATGGCCCTTTGCGGCCAAAAAAGTACCTGGAAGCTGACTTGCTGCCCAAAAACGAAAGAAGAAAGCAAACTGTAAACAACATAGAAATACATAGAACCCATAGCAACACAAATGAATACAACTCGTGGAAAGTGCTAAGCTTTAGAACATTGCAAATGAATACTGTCCAACACAAATCTTTAAAAACGAGTCGTGATTGACGATTCAGCACCTGCAACATCTTTAGCAAAGCAGTCCCCTTCTGCGGCGGTTCAAAGGCCAGCAAATCCCTCTCTTGCGCCGATTCTTCCAGTGCAATGAAGGGCTTGTAATCTCCTCTGATCAACTCGAAGAGCCTTGCAGTGCAATACGTTAAGATGCCATTCAACAAACCAAGTGCCCTCCACCTGCTGATGGTCGCAAGGCCAATCGTATCGGTGGCATTGCCGTAATGCACAGCAGCTGTGGCCGCACCAACCATGCCCAAGCAAACAAAAGGGGCAGATCGTAAATACAATCGAAACAAATTGGCCTTGGAGGCCCACTTCAGAAAAGCGGTTTTGATTCCAAAACCATAAGTGATAGGCATGGTATAAAGCACCAGCAAAAGAAGCTTGTATCCAAGGAATCCAGCAAGGATGGAGTCCATGTGCTTCAAAAGAAATCCGAGGAGCTGCTCTCGACCAGAAACTTTGGCAGGAGAAAGGTCATTGCGCTGCGACCTACAGGTACCTGTATCTGCCAAGTCTGCATTCAGTTCATTGGTCAAAGCAGATCTCTGGTGTTGGGCTTGGTCAGCGATTTTGTCAGCTACCAAAGTTCGTCGAACAGCCTTGCCCATCTGCTGCAGTGCATTTCTGGAGCCTTCTCGGGCAAGCTGAGAACCATGAGTGAGAGCACGGTGAACAGCCTTTCTTGAGCTTCTAAATCCACAAACGATCAGCAACAACCAAAGTGCTCCAATACCAACTCCAGATGACCGGATCTTGTGAATGCATCTGCGAAGTGGAGCTTTTTCCAGTAGGCGGAGCTGATACTCATGTGAAAATAGCGTGTCATAAGCCAGCGCCATGCCACAAGAGAGGCCAGTTTCACGGTCGGATCAAAAGTCCGCAAAAATCCTCAAAGTGAAAGCTTATGTCTGAGCTTTTTATCGCCTGCTGCTGAAAACAAACTGTGCATTGGGCGGGTAGTGTGAATGACTTTCATGGTCACACAGTTCAATTTGGCATCCTTTGAGCATTGATTTTGCGAACGTTTCACTGCGCAATGTCTAGATCACCCGCAAGCTATGAGCGTGTGTCTTGCCGGGCACATATGCCCGTGCGTCTGCACGATCATAATATGAATATATGTAAATACATAAAATAAACAAATAGATAAATAGATAAATAAATAAATAAATAAACACAAAATAGATAGATCATTAAACATAAGTAAATATGTATATCTCTCTATATATATATATATATATGGATACACACGTATGCTACCCCCCCTGCGGGACCCACGTTTTATGACATTGCAAATGTGCTTGAGTTCAGGATTCGAGCATCTATTTGCCACATGAGCCCAAAAAGCCATTTCAGGGCTAGATTTCTTGTGCTATTACTATATACTATTTTTGCGATTGCTACTACCACTACTGTTTCCATTTTTACTGCTACCAACACCAATACTAGTATGGTTGTTACTATTTGCATTTCTATTATTATCATGATCACTATTACTGCTATTATCATTTCTACGTGTTGTTATTGTTGCAGTCATTACTCGCATTACCCTCACTGGCAATATTAATATTACAAACACAACCATTGTAACCCCCCACTGGACCCTACTTTTTTCCAATTATGAATGTCTAACAAATTCTAAGTAAACCTTTTCACTTATCATAATATATGTTGGACTTATTTCACTGTGGTCTATTTATGTATGCCCTATTTGATGATATTCTAAGTTTGGCATACTTAATCATACCTTACTTGATTATGCCCCTTATCTTGTCTATTTGATAATGCCTCAAATTACTCTCTATATTTGCCCTTTTGAATACTTTCCTAATTGTGTGCTATTGAATTATGTTCGATTTAATCATGCTCTATTTAAGATTATTGTGTATTTAATCGTTTCGCTTTATTAACCCATATTTTATTGTCCCCTATTTGATTCCGGCCTTTTTTAACTTTGCCCTAGTCTTCTCAAATTTTACTCTATTTGATTTGACCTGTTGAATTGTTACCTTTTGTGATGGCATATCTAATTATGCGCTCCTTGTGGCCTATGTATTCATGCCTTATTCGATTATGGCCTATTTAATACCGCCTTGTTTGATTGTGGCAGATTGTGGCCATCATTTTTTCCCTAGGCTTTGCCGGAGAGAAGATGGTGGGGTGCAAGCTGACAAGTTTTAAGATCACATTGAAAGACTCAAGATTTTGAGGTTCTTGAATCCAACCCTGGGATTCAAGATCCAAGATCCTCAGAAAACTTCTATGGCTACACAAATATGCGTATATATATATATACACATGGAAAAACAAATATATATATATATATGGAAATATTATGTATATTATGTACTGTAAATAATTACACATATACATTTACATTTACATATGCGTGCGTGCATTTGTGTACAACTTACATGCATATTTGTGCTGCAGGGTTGACAGGAAGCCTCACCTGACCTCCCCAAACTGCCTGGTGTCAAGACCCTGAAATCCACCAACTCAGGGCCGAAACATGCGGCTTTGCAGGGCAACCTCTCCAAGGTCCTCAGTGTGTGGTCATCAGTCAGGTGGGCTCTGGGTCACTGGGATCCAACCTGGATGTATCACTGGGATCCGAATCTATATCATTGGGTATGTAGCAATGCTATTTTTCACCAGTTGACACTAGACCATTGAGCAACTCTGTATTCCCAGTTGTATCCCCTGTGACTGGAAAACACGGGACATTCATGGCACCCTCGCTGCTGGCTGGGGCGCCATACCTTTGCCTCGCCCGTAGCCAGTGCATGTTTGATGGTGCTCTCAGACCTTGCAAGCGGAAGAAAGGAAGCGAGCCATCACATTCGATTCTATCCGAGAGATTCTGAGAGTAACATGCATCTGCCAGATTCTGCCAGTAATATCCTGCATGCGCAATGTTCTATCTACTATACCCACAGGAAACAAATGATATTAGATGATATTAGCATTCTCTGCAACAAACATAAATCTTGTCTCAGACTGTGAAAATGAACCAATAGAAACTGAAACATTGAATGGCCAGCCTGCCAAAATTCTCGCAAAGGGCTTTGATGATGATGGAATCACCAACTCCAAGCTCTGCTGCCTCGTAGTCCGGCGCCACCTGGCATGCGCTTCGGCCACAGCTGGTGAACACCAAACTACATGGAGGAAATTCTTTGATGCAGCTGGTGCTCACCTTGTTGATCAAGATGTAAATGGAAGCAATGAGATCCTGCAGGGTGAAGATCCCGATACTCGTCGCGGATGCACTTTGTCACTTCCACTTCGTTGCTGTCACAACAAAGTTGTCGGAGACTCAGGGTAGCACTTGTGGACGTACATGAATCAAGAAGCGGAACAAGTTACTCAGGACGACCTGATTCGAAAGCATATTGGCTGCGATCCGCTGCTAGGCGATAGGTTGCCATATGCCATCGCTCGGCTTCCAACTGTCATCCTCTTTCTAGAGCCCTGTCCCTTTCCTCTTTGCTCCTGGAGTGGATTGTGTAGTCGCCAGAACGGATTGGTATTGCAAGATATCATGACAAGTTAGGAGGCCCAAAGTGTCCTCGATCTCCAAAAGGGCTGATGACAACAAAGAAAAGCCAACGGCCTTTCCGACTGGAAACCTGGAAGATGCCAAAAAGTTGTGGCGGGTCTTCGAGCATCTTGAAGCGTTCACAACTTGTAAACATACACCCCTCAAGAATTCCGAAGACAACTTCTGTCAGAGAAAACATGGCAGCTGGACTCACTTTCTAAGAGTCGAGGGTCGAAACTTGCGGAAGACAGGTCCTGCGCAAACCAGGGCCAGCAATACAACTTCCTAGTCTTCCTCTGTGCTTGTTTCAAAGAAAAACTACAACATGAGTTTGACCAAAAATTGGGATGAAGCCATGCAAAGCCAAGGATTTCCCCAAAATCAATGGCTCATAATGGCTCTATGTCTTGGAAGCTGGGATCCATCAGCTGCACGTGTTGGCCTTCGAGGCTTGACGAGAAGCCCCGCTCCAAAGTGACCAGGGTCCTGTCTCCTGGGCTGAGCACACGCTCGCATGCTCCCCAGACCACATTGAGCACTTCATGAGTTGTGTCAGGATGTGTGGGGATGAACTTGGGATGAACATGAATGAACCACATGGCACTTCCAGATCTTCCAAATCCAAGTAGCCTTAGCCTTAACGAACCAACCAGGACCATTTCTGCTTGGGAAGGCGCGACTGAGGCTCGGGCACCGACGTGAGAGGGCAACTTCACCTCGAGCCTCAGTTCCACGTTCCGCGTACCAGATTCACCACCATCAGCACCATGAAAAGGAACTTAGATGATGGGGTGATATCTGTTTACACCTGTTTATGCCGTCTGTTTATATTTTATATCTGGTTATATCTGGTTTGGCTCAATTTACCACTGGATAGAAGTGGACCGACTGGTCATAGCTAGTTACCTAGTCCTGACAATAAGACTCTTGGATAGTCTTGGTCTGAAATCCCAGTTTCAACGGCTGAGATAGCATGTGGCCAAACCTTTGCCGATGTCCCAGTTTCCAGACCCAAATTCTGAAAATGCCTCCTGCAATCCAATAGATATTGCGATATTTTTGGAATCTTTTGGATATCTTCGATCTGCCTGTACCAGGAGCAACTGATGACCCAAATAACTCTGACATTTCGAGAAATAGGTCTCCCCATGTGCGACCAAATAGGTCTGAGAAATCCGCTGCTCTTTCATTTGCTCATCTTTGTCCCTGCAGGGAAGCACAGTCCAACTTGACTCACCACCTCCAATCTCCAGCTTCAGCTGCAGTAAGCCGCACTTTGTTGGAGTTGTCTCTGGAGCTTTTTCAAGTCTTCGTCGCCTGAACTTGAACCAATGGTAACCAAATGTAACCAATGTCCCGGCACGAGCAAAGTGGCGGGAGAATCTGTTGAAAGAGAGAACTTCAGGTACTGAGGACTTCTGAGAGCTGCACTTTGGAGCCTCTGGAGATGGTGTGACATCAGCCTAAGATATAACTCTTTCAGCTTGATCTTACCAGAAATCTGACCTCTCCGAGCTTCCGACAGCACCAACGGTTTGCTTACTGACAGGGGCGCAGGACAAACGATAAACAAACTCATCCGAGTCGATGACAAGCTTTGAAACTCCACAAGTTGGAAGTGGGATGAAGTGGGACTGATCCTGCCTCTCTGGTGTCGCAGTTGGTGCACCCTGACGAGTCTGTCTGTAGCGTGCATGTGTCCATTTTTGCGTGCCAAAAAACCAAGTGGTCTCCAGGTTTCTTGGGCCGTCCAAGCACGTCCAAGTGGGATCCTCCACACACACTACTGGGACTTCACCCTACTCCTCGTGCCCAATAGCTTTCTGCCCCACGAGTGCTGGCACCTTCTTGGTCTTCGCACCCTTGGCAGTTTTTCCAGCAAAGGCTGCTTCTATGCTGCCCCTTTTCGGTGCCATACCTGAACGTCGAAACACCTTTGCAGGACTTGGGACAAAAACGATGAAGATACTTGACCACAACTGGAACCACTTTGGGGACGACTTAGAATACTTAGACTTCAAAGGCCTTGGAAGGTTCAGCCTACTTCCTGCTAGTTACTTGGGATGCTGGAGCTGTTGAAAATCTCCGATCCTGAGCTATTTTGTTTTGGGAAAAGATATGGAGGTCCACTGTCCTGATTCAAACACTGAGCCAATGCGGGGATAGCATATTGCACCACCAGTGGTTTCCAAGCAAGGCAGGTATGTTTTGCTCAAAGCTGGAATCAAACGATTTGAAGTTTGACGAATGGTTGTCCAGAAATCGTGTACCCAGAAACGCGTTTGAAATAGACTTTTCAGCAAAACATATTTTCGGGCTATTTTCCTGCCCAATTGGGATATCCGCGATGGACATCTCCAATGGTCTTCCAACAAGGGGTGGTTTGATATTGACAGAATCACAACAAATCACCAAGAAGGAGGTGGCTTCCCTGGTTGCTGAGGCAACCACCTGGCTACAGGACACGCCGGGCCGAAATGAGCCAAAGCTGAAATGGCCGCAGAAATTCCGAAAACATCTGGCCCCAAACCTTGTAGGGCTGTCATTCTTTCATGGTGAGCAATGGTGCGTGTACACTACCCGCCACCACATGCATGTAAACAAACTATGTATACTTGTAATTACATGCATGTTGACATATCACAGTCCTCGATAGATATTCATAGAAATACATATCAATGCATGTTCGATATGTAACACATGCATATACATGCCACATTTTGTGGTTTTCCTTTGTAGCTGGATGATGACTAGTAAGCATTTCTCAATAAACATCATTAGTCAGTCTTAACATCCATAAACACCTTGAAGTGAATAAACATCATCCTAGTCCATGATTAATATCCATCAACCAGCTAATTCACCAACAGGATGATGACGCTCCGCATGGGAACCCCGCCTCTGGCGCGTTGTCCAGGGCCTTGGAAGAGTGGGCCTGCGAACCTGGCGACGGATCAGAGATGGCCTGGGACTGGGTCCACCAGGGTCCAAACAGGATTGTTGAATAGAATTACGTTTGGTCGCAATATGGTTATGTGCATATGTTTATTTATGTATGTACTTATTTATGTATAAGTATACTTGACCATGTCTAGACTCTGGATGTATCAATGTCAAAACGGGGGCCTCCAAGCGGAGGTTCCACAAAATTCCAATCTCTGCCGTCGAAAAAGCAGCAGGCCTTTGGGGCTCTAACCAACCAATTTGACCCATAGATCGACCTGAAAAAACCCTGGGCCGCTCTAAAGGGGATTGCTTCAGGCACCTTGAATCGAGTGACCACCGGCAGGACATCTCATGCCCCAAGCGGGGGGGTACCTGGCGCCAAATAGTTCCACCGAGAAATTGCATGGAACTGCCAGTTTTTGTCTGAGAGAAAAGGCTCCAAGCTTCTCTGAGATGGTTCATTAGTTTACCTCCAGATTTCAACAAATGTTCAGATGATTCGATCTTTTACCGTCACACCGAACCAACTTTCCCAATTCGGGGCTACTTTTCAGCAAGGAGAACACCACTTCGGTCATATGACGAACCGTGCTTTCTTGGGCAATGGCCTGCACCGCGTTGCAAGGAACAGGCCACCATACCTAGGGTTGCTTCATTAGTTCTTGCTCACTTGAGTTGTTTTGTCTCTTTTTCGGAACATTTGTAGTTGTCTGTGATGTCTTTAGAGTTCAGGTTGCTGGGAGTGTGGTTTGCTGATGCTTGTTGGCAATGACCAAAGACTAAGAAGGATAGCTTCCTATGTCTGGCTCTCTTTCAATCTGTGGATAGCTTCCCATCATAGCCAGGCGTCTGACGAAGCTGAAGCTGCGGTCATTTACTGCAAAGACAAGTACCCACACGGTCCCAGACATTCTCAGCTTGTACATGCAAGCTGTTCTCGTGCAAGTGCCTTACATTCGCAATAGCCTGCCAAGCTCAGCTTGCGGTCTTCTAGGGATCAACCCCCTTCCCTCAACCAGCCATTGTTTGGTGGTGGCTTGCACTAGCTTTCAAACACCATACCACACTCCTTTGTCACTTCTTATTCAGCTAAGTCCTTCAATTGTCCTTTTTCAAACATTTGTTGTCGTCTATGATGTCTTTACAGTTGTTGTTGCTGGGAATGTGGTTTGCTGATGGTTGGTGGCAATGTATGACTCAAAAGGCTGTCTTTGGCACGTCTCTCTTTTGATCTCCGGTTAGTTTCCCATCATTGCCAGGCGATATCTGTTGGACATTGTTGGACGTAGTTGAAGCTGTGGTCATATATCTACAGCCACAAAAACCAAGTGCCCGCCAGATCGCCTGTTGTTGGATTTGGCATTGCACAATGAAGCAGCATATTTGAGACAAAACAAAGAAAACCTAGTAGCCAAAGGTAGAATGACTCCCGTTTTCAGACATCAAAGTTACAAACCCTTTCAATTTCATCTGTGCTCTTGAAATATGTAAGTGTCACCCAAACTCTTGTCCTCTGTTACTTAATGCATACGAACACAATCTTGCTCCTGCAAAAGAACATCGAACCCTTTTTCGGTTCATGGATCTTCGCTCGCTGCAGCGTCCGTGCCAAGAGCTTGACCTGAGTTCTGCAGGTGAAAATTTGAGGAACGGCATGCAACGAAGCTGCTCCCAAGCTGCAGGTTGAAGCTCAAAACCATCCGCAATCTTGTAGTTGAGTCACCAGAAATAGACCATCCACAAATTGAGAACACCCAAATGATCAACAAGTTATGATAATAGTTGCATTATGTGTAACATAATTTGCCATAAATTTCTGAAAAATGAGAAGATCAACAAGTTGAGAGCCAAACAGTAGACCGACAGGTTGTCCGAGAAGTTCTTTCCAGTCTTGGGACAGATTGATGGATGCTCCTTCGAGTAAGATTGAAAGTCGTGCACTTCCAGAAAGGTCGTGGCTAGTCTGTCAATTAAATCATGCAAGGATAATATTGTATGATATTGGTTTAAATCTTGAAAATGTCCCATGGTTGGGTCTATTAATGATGACAATTCTGACACAAACTACAGAGATCTTCACATGCATCTCCTTGCACGTAAAGTGAACGCATGTCTCGTTCGGGTACGCGACAAAGGCTTTTCCCACATTGTCCTGCACAATCTGTGTCATAGCCATCAAAACACTTTCCTCTTGGATCCTCTTGGGACATCTGGAGACCAAGATTCAATCATTAGCTCTCATCATCTTGTGACATCTTGTGATCTGGCTAAAAGCAGTTTTCTCCATCAAGAATAAGCTGTTTCAGCTGTGGCAGATGATTTGCCCCGCTTTGGAGGCCTTGTCAACAAAGCGCTTGTTGCAAACTGGACAGCATCGGTCCCCTGTGATTTGCACCTGGCACAATGCGATAAGGGTTCACTTGCAGACCCCAGTTCGACAAGTGAGTGCTCATGTGAATACCATCTGCCAAAGATGTACAGCCGAATGCCAAACGCAAAAGTTTGCGACACCTACCATGCTGTCCTGGCCATCCCAGTTTCCAAAACGGATTATTGGTTCGACTGGCTGATAGGATTTGAATGGATTTGATAGGTATTCCCAAAGAGATGCTCATCCCGAACCAGCTGAAAGGTCCTACCATGGTTTTGATCATGATCCCCTAGTCTTTGTCATTGAGCTGATCACCACTCAGTCAGTTGGCGCTTCGCTCCGTGGGGCCTTTCGCATGCGCTCCTTTGTCCATGCACTGAAGGTCTTCAAGTAGGCCATGGAACTCAAGTTCTCTTCAAGCATGCCTGGAGCACCAACTCAAGTTCTAAGACCCATAGGAAACGACATGCTAAGACTACAGAGACTACTAACACATGCTAAGACCATAGGAAATGACTTCGGAAGTAAGTACCTGCAGCAAGGCCCAAAACCATAGATCCAGAAATTGAAAGCGCAACTGGAACCTTTCTCAGGCCGCAACTAGCGCGTTGCTGGTGAAGGCAAATGCGCGCACATTTGCTGAGGTACTCAGCAACCCCCTGCGTGGAACAGCTACAGACTCAGCTGGCCCCACTGTGGTTGTCGCAGGCCTCCAGGGTCCAGTTAGAAGGTAGTATCCCCAGCACCTCGCAGAAAGAGGACCATAGGAGTTGAAGCTTTTTGGAAGTTCCAATTGATCCAATTCTTTCGCAAGCTTAGAAAGCTGACCCTGGAAGGGTGGATCCTTCGCCTCGTTTGGTGGCAAATCAACATGTCCAGCATATCCCATGAGCAGTTCCAGAATCGCTTCACGGTACTCCGTTGCGACCTCAGAACATTCAGAACTGCTTAGCTGTTTCATGGATTACACTGGCCTTTATCAACCCTAATGGCATTGTTGACCATCTCCTTTGGTTCAGCAAAAGGGCATTGCGCCAGTTGGCTCAATAATCCGCGCCTTCTTGTACTCTTCAGGTCTCTCCCCTGCTTTAGTGTGAGCATCAAGCCTCAACATATGTCAGAGCACTCCCTACCCTGCCAAAATTTCTAGACCAAACCATGGGAGGGGATTGCAGTGAGAACGGTTCTTCAAACTGGAACGTGAGCCACTGATAGGGGCGACAAGAATTGTATCCTGAACAGAAACCTGAGTTCCATGTACAGCATCTGACCGTGTGTGCACATCTGTGGACCCTACAGGATCCGCAGGAAAAGCATCAACGGCCGAGTCCTTGCTGTAGACTCAGCTACCTCGTCCAGACCGGTGATTCTACAGTGACATGACTTCACTCAAGACTTAACTAACTTAACTCTGTCGCTTCAAAACAGTGTCGCTGGGAGTCCCTGCCAAAGAGGCTGCAGGATCCTACTTAACGGAGTTCGTTCAGCACTTTGCACTTTCTCCATTGGTAAAACTTTCGCAGGTCTCCTGTTGACTCTCTCGCTCTGCTCCGGGCTTCTTTGGCCTGTCATGGGCCCGACTATTCATGCTGTCCAAACGCTGCGCTCGTTTTGCTCTACACAAGTAACCGAAGTAACCTAAACAGAATGCAATCAAATGCAATCAGCCGTGAACGCAGCTGTCCAGTGCCGGGGCTGCCCAAAGACAATACCACGAGCCCATGTAGGCAGGTTGGCAGAGAAGACAGACAGCTTCTCCTGGAGATGACCAGTGACTGGCGGATCCCTTGCCAAGGCTTGGACCGACGCTCTCCTGCAGCCTCTGAGCTTCCCTGGGGATGCGGTGATTCGCGATTCGCTGTCGCTACCAGAACAGTTGAAGCAAATCAAATGTCACACAGATTTTGCTCTTGGAGTGTTTGGTAGTACTTGATCCGTTGGGGGGCCAATGTCTGAGACTACTCAGCTGAGGCTGTGAAAGTTGTAGCCCTTATTCCTCTGGCTGATTGTTGGAAGATGAGAAGTGAAGGAGGATCTTCCAAGCACTTCAAATCCCCTCTATCTCATTCTGTCTCTATTTTGCAAATCAGTCAACTCAGTAACACTCACCATGCACATCGTCTCCAGCCTGGCCATTAGTAAACGGCAGTAGATTTCTGCACGACTCAAGTCGTTCAGGTCGATACTGAGAATCTGCCTCAGGCATCACACGTATGTGCCAAGCCCTTGAGTCATCCTCACATATCGGATGAAAATACTGGCCTCACTAATGAGAATCATCCCAGATCATACCCTACGAACACAGCATTATCATCCCATTCCCAACCAGCCCAAACAAATTGGCACAAGTACTCTTCATGCCTGCTGGAGTTAAATGTTCATTGCTGGTTGATGTGTACAAGGGACAAATAGCCTTGGACTTTGACAATGCTTCGTAGTGTTTGTTCTCCCGGCTGCAAAGCACCACACGTTCCTGCGCAGGTCGATATGCTTTGATGATCTTTGATGCGATAGGATCTTTCGAGCGGATTTTTTCTCAACTCCGAAGCTCCTCGTGCAACTGAAGGGCTTCCAGGCGAGGCAAAAGCTGCTCGGAATCCAGGCCCTCCGCATCTTCAATGAACCTGGCGCTGCGCTAACCGTAGCTACACAGCGGCTGTAGAGTTGCCGATACCATCGGTGGACCGTTTGAACCTGCAAACTCAAGTGGTACCTGGTAAGGCCTGGTAAGGGTGATCTGTAGCAGCGCAAATTTCCAAAGTCGACTCTTGCAGGGACCAATCTGCATCATTTCCATTACTTTTCATATCTTTTCATTCTTCTCCCTTCCAAATGTGTTTCTCGAAAAAATAATGGGAAGAAACACGACCCTCATCATACCCCGTCCACCCACCTGAGAAATTTCGTCCTGGCAGGTGTCATTCCTTTGGCTCCGGGAAGAGACAGCTCCTGGAGAGAGCATCCCTGCACGAGCCAAGTACAAGAATGCGCTCCGTTGATTGCTTGAACATGAAGTGAACCCGTTGATGGAAACAGTTGCACGGATTTGGCATGTTTAACATGATGTGGGCAAAAACAGGAAAAAAAGGCAAGGCCAAAGTCGGAAATGGAAACTCTCAAATTTCATGAGATCCAATCAAAGCGTCAACAAGGGCAAGACTACGGATTTCATGATTCACGTTGTCTGGCTCCAACGGGACTCCCAAAAAAAAACATTCACTAGTCTACTTGATCACCAGAAGAAAATAGTCACACACACACACACCAAACAACAAACCAGCGGATAAAGTCCAGCTGCGGAATGCAGCTTTCCTGATCATTCAGTCTTTCATAAACATCAAGATGTCACTTGGCCAGCAGAAAGAAACTCCTCCTCCACTTTTGCAACGTATGCAAAACCAAGTTGAGCACAATGGCGTGGTTCCGCCTGTGAGCTGCGGAACTGTAGGCCAGGACTAGGACTGTCTCAGTTTACTGCTCCAATAAGTTGATCAACAAGGACTCAGTTTACTTGTTGGAAATTGCATGACATGACACCTTCCTTGGAGCTGGCAGGGCTCGCTGAGTTTGTCTGGCAACAATCATGTCAAGTGGCTCACCTTCCCTGCTCCAAGCTTCGTGGCAGGACCAGGACATCCATGTGAAGGCAGCCAGATTCACCAGGACATCCGGGATTGAGTTGGGATTGTTGGTGAAAAATGATGAAAGAATCGGTGATCATTTGTTTACCACTCAGAATTCTCAGCAACTCACCTTGAAGGCCAAAGAATTAGGACTGAAGCGATGCAGGGAGGGCAACTCAAGGGACCCTCCCCGGTGACTTTGTCGCCTCCTTCTTTTGCACGAGGTCTTCAAGGAAACCCAGTACCAGGGAGGGATGACCTGGCATCGTGCCCTGCCTTCTCCTTCCCAGCTTCCAGCAACCCTGCAACATGATGTATTTGGTCCAGCAAATCTCAGCAACATCTCCGGAAGTTTCTTTTTGGATGTCCATAAGACCACTCGTTCCCTCAAACATCACCATGTTTAGCTGGTGCAGGGATTTGCAAATTCACCTGAGGCAAGCGCTACATTTTGGAGCAACTCAGCAATGTTGAGAATTCAGATGTCCTTCTCATGATGTGATGGAGTGCTCCCATAATCTTCAACCAAGAGCCCGGTTGGCTTTCCCAATTGGTGTTGCATGCCATTGACACTGTGTACTTGTACATGAACCCATGACTATTGTTTTCATGTTTTAACCCCTGGCTCATTAACCAGCCAATGAAGCGTGATTGATGGTAGTTAGCCACTCTTCCCCGTCAAGCACTATTAAGCCTAGCTTGTAACCCCCAAGCCTGTCAACAATGGCGAAGTACTATTTGACCGGTTGAGACTGGCTCAACACCCGTATTTTCCAAAGTGTTGACTCCCTTATATATGTAACCCTTCTGACTCCCATGTATGAGTGCCCGTCAAGTGCTGTTGCCGCACACCACCTGCACCTTCCAACAACTTCAGAACTTCATCTGCAGAAAGGACCTGCAGCCCCCAGTGAGGTCCTCACCACCCTGCTGGAGAATTGAGAATTGATCAAAATCTAGACCACAGGATTAACCAACCAAGGCCGGGAGGGATTGAGACTGATGTTTATGATCTGTGATAAAGCCCTTTTCAGTGGTCAAATGATCCGCAACAAAAAGCAAATATTCATTGATGGTGTTCCCAGCTTGTGCGACGTAGTGTGCATACATTTGTGACCTTTAGAGCCAATGCCTACTTCATATGAAGCCATTTTCGGATTGAAGTGATCCCGAGGCTCATCGCAACCTTGCACACAACAAACGTGTACGGTACCAGGTCCGATCATATCCTTTAAGACCTAGCAACCAACAAGCATGGGTCACACAATACCACTCGCCGCAGGTGCAAGCGTACTTGCATATGTACATATGAACGTGTATATAAAGATATATTATAAAGATATATATCATGTAAGCATGCATATAAGGGAGCAAGCAATGGATTCAATGGAGGGCTATAAAACAAAAAACATCCAAGGCAACTATATATTGCGGTTACTGATGGTTACTGCTTGATGATTCTGAAAATGATTAATATGGAAACCATCCATCAACTGATGGTCTGGGACCGCAAAGTCATAGCCACGAACTGTTTTTCCAACAGATTACTGGTCCAATCTCTCGGCTTGTAAAGCAAATCTACGATCAGCACATGACCACGCCTCTACGCCTCCTCGATTGGCTGTGAAGACCTAAGAAACAACTGGCTGAGCGGTGGAAAGCACATGCTGGGCCGACATTGACACCAGCATTACAATCATTACACTTGGGGAATGATTTCTCAGGTGTCCATAACAAATGGACCCTGAACATGGATGGTTTCTGCCCCAAAAATGGTGGACAGCAGGGCCACCAAAGAAAAACTTGACCGCTGATGGATGCTGATGGTCTGTTTAGCCAAGTGACTGGCAGCACGGCAGGCGGATCCACTGCGAGAATTTGAGGGACGAACCTTGCCATAGTCCAAGATGCACAAGGAAAAACTGACCGAATTTGTGTGTAACCCGAGCACCTGAAAAGTGCCTTTCCATGCAGGATGTATACCCTCAAGAACCTGAAAATGAACACTCTAGGTGGGAAACCAGTGGTTTTGAGGATGCGCAAACTATGGATTTTTGGATACACCGAAATCAGCTGAAAGCTATCAGCACTGATCTCACCAAAAGACTACCTGATTGGCAGATCTAGCTTGGAAGTTCAAGCTACCCCGATCCTGTGATGCCACTTGTGGATTCTGCCAGTGGATTCTGCCAGCCAAATTTGGAGCCTGGGAATGTCCATCATTTGCAGAGAATCCCATAATTATTTCATCAGCAGCCCACAGGCATCAGCTGGTATTGGCCACCAATGGCCATGCCATGACTTGACCATGGAGTAACCATAAGCATCAACCATGAACTGATCATTGTCAACCATCCTTCACCATCACCATGTCCTAGGCCCAGCTACTGCCGGAGCAAGTCTGCACTATTCGAAGCGCAGCAACTCCTGGTGGCCGCCCATCCCCGGCATCATGACTTGAGGATGGTCAATCATGTCAATGACTGCGTTGATCATGGTTCAATGATCATGGTTGATTATGACTTGACGACTGAATGGTTGCCATACTCATTCATGGATGATTTAGAATGGTTGACTTATCATGACTTCATGACTAGTAACCCCGAATGATGGTCCAAATAGTGGTTGATTACGCGTCATCATGGTCACTGACATCACGATGGTTGATTATGAGTCATGACACATGACAACAAAAACCTCTCTATATAGTTGATAATGATTCTAAATTGTTGATAGTAGTAATAATCCTTGATGATGGTTCGGAATAGCCAATAGTAGGAAATAATCTTTGAAAATGGTTGATAATGGAATGGTTGACAATGGCTGATTCTGACTGATACTGGTTCATAATGGTTGATACTGGTTGATTCAATCACGGCGCAGAATGGCTATCAATGGTTGAGAACTATCAGCATATAATCGTTGATAGTGGTTGATAAAGCTTGATATGGTTGATAGTGATTAATAATAGCTCACAATGACTATTGATGACTGACAATGGCTAATAATGACTAGTAATGGCTAATACTGGCTGATAACGGCTGACAGATCAATCATGGCTCATAATGGCTAGCAGGGGTTGATACTGCTAACAATAGTGGTTGACACTGCTTAATGGCCAATAGTGGTTAATAGTGCTTTACACTGACTAATGATCGTTAGTAATGGTTGACAATGGTCGATATTGGTCGATCGTGGTCGATAGTGGTCAATAGTGGCCAAGACTTGGTAACACTGCTCAATCATTCTTAGTCATGGTTGATATGTGTGTGTATGGATGGTGCAAAATTCTAGTTGACTGGTTGATCAATGGCAAATTAATGACTAATAGTGAAGAAGGCTAGACGGTCAACAATTGGTTCTTACTGTTGAGAAGCCTTGATGGTTAATGTGAATGATTTACAATGGCTGAAAATGGTTGTTCATACTTAACCGTCCTCACTTTCTGGAGATCTATAATGCTACATAATCAACCACACATGTCCAATTGGGAAACACCAGCTTGTTCCCGTAAATCAGGGATGCTTCATCACTAACGAGGATCTGCCTACAATGGTAGAGATACCACGTTGCATGCTACACGGATGAGAATGTAGCATTGGTGTCAAGGAACTCTCTAAAACAAGAACGCATTCGCATGACAATTAATCAAATGCGTTCGCATGGCAATGGAATGTCATGGAATGTAGTGGAATGTAATGGAATGTAATGGAATGTAGTGGAAGGTAATGGATTGTAATGGAATGTAATGGAATGTAATTAAATGTAATGGAATGTAACGGATCATCCCCGTAAGGAAATTTGTATTGGCTGAGTTGATCTTTCATTGGAGTCCTTTTCGCTACCACTTTCCCAGCCTGAGAACCTCCACCATCTCGGCAATGATCTGAGAGGTTGATAAGCGAATATCCGTCCTCTGGGAGGTGAGGACCGGAAGACGAACGGGTTGGATAAAATCTCTTAAAATACAATACCTGTAGCTGGGAAATCCACTATTTGTAGTGGTTTCATGTGGTTTCCCTATGAATATGTGTATCTATGTATGCGATTTTACTCTGGTTTATACTGGTTTCCAATATAACAACATGGTGATTTCTGGCCTCCGGGGTACCTTGATGAGTTGTGTTGGAAGCTCCTCTTCTCGGACAGCAACAAACTCCACTCACGCAGAGCGAGGTCGTAGCGCTCATGCGCCTTGCACAAGCGTGCCAGCATATCCTGAGTGCAGGCAAGTGACTCAGCTCAACCTGAATCATGGCCTGGTGGCCTATCCATGGTGATGGCTGGGGGATCACTTGCTCCCCACTATACAGTAATATACAGTACCTTCAAATACCTGCAATCTTTCATGAAAAAATCAATCGTTTTGGGGGGGTACACATGGGTACACCAGGGTACAATCCATTGATTACTGTAATTTGTGGACTATGGAGAGCCCCATAGTTGCGGCCCAAGCGCTAGTCTCCCTCGCTGTCGCAGAAAGCCTCACGGTTCTGCTTCTGTGAACAGAGCACTTGGAGTTCTTGCACTGTTCAGCGTTGCGTCCACTGGAAACATCCAGTGAGAATTTCATGGAACTTTGAAGTTGGACAGTCAGTGCAAACCATTCATACACAAGTAGTTCAGATACTGTCGTAGTTCATTGTTTAGTATGTTCGTAGGTGTGCTCAACAGCCGAGATTACTTGGATCACAGGAGCATTCCCATCTCGCTCCCCTGCTGCCTTCACAGTCTTCCACTTGACATTTCACTCCGCGCTCCAGCACTTCAGTAAGGGCAAGATCATCCTGGCGACTGGCAAGTTTTACCTAGGGCAGCACCCGAAGTTCCAGCACGTCGAGTTTTTGCATTAATCATACTTTGTTCGTTGCTGATCTCTTCTAAAAGGTGAGAAGTGCCAGTGAAAGTCAATTAAAGTCAATGATTTGGGGAAGTGACTCGGCGTGACCAACCGACAGATTGTTTTACTCGCGCTTCATGGCGCATGAATTTACGATCCCTGTGCAGCTGACATCCAAATTCCAAATTCTTCGATTTTTTACTGAAGAGTTTCAGAGCTTCGGTTGCTGAAGATGCTCCCGGCCAACAAGTGCCGTCAAAGCTTTCAACTGGATCTAAGGGTGCGAACTGCCACTGTCGAAAGTTCTAAAGGTTGAGAATTGCAAGGTCGGTTAGTTACAAAGGGCAAAGGGGCCCACAGGGGCCCAGAGGGGGCCGAATACCTTGCCTACAACAAGTGTACACGCAGCTGCAGGCACCATTCTAAGGGACGTCTCATTCCACGCCTCATTTGACTCCAACAGAAGCTTTAACAGCCTCAAGCGCGCAGGTGTAGCACCTGATCAAACCATGTGGTACTACGATAGGTTCTATCCTCCCATAGAATTCATATGAAAGTCTGTGATATGTAATGGGATGTATTTATAAAACTAGATTCATTCGAAAATACATAGCGAAATACAGGCATCATATCATATTATATCGGACTACATAAATACGATGGAATAATATGGAACACAACATTGCAAATCATGAATATGCGTGCGTATATGTACATATAGATTAACACATTGTTTTACGTCGCATGGAATTCTAGAACCCTGCATTATATTTTGTAACATAAAATCTTGTGACGGTATCTTTCATAAAACCAAATCGCAGTACGGTATAGAGCATTATATGCTACTAAAATCGATCGAACACATGCTGTATGATACCATATTGTCTTGTATCATATCATGTGCTGCTACGTATACACCTGTGTAGTGTGTGAGTAAATAAACAAATAAAGAAAGACACAAATAAAGAGAGAAAAAAAATGAATTAACAAATAAATATGTCTATAAATATATATATATATATATTGCATGGGGTAGATTCCTCCGACCAATGGCTGATTCCCCTTGTTTGGCCGGTTTGCTTTGGTTGTGGTCACTCTGGTTCATTTGGTCAGCTTGGTTTGTTGATTGGTTGGTTAGTTTCCGTGGCCAAGTCGGCTGTCACGGGTCTATACCTTGGTCGCCATGTTCAGTAGATAGCACCAATCTCGAATGCACTGTCGATCAGCCAAAAACCGGACAAGTCGACAGCTCAACTGAGCTCCACTCAGTGTGTCAATCGCTCTCTGCAAAGCTGGCTGAGCGGCCCCCTGCAAGAACTGGAACATGCACGCAGTTGAAGATTTTGGGATCAGAAATCCATGGCTCTCGCATCAAATAGCTTGCAAATCTGCCTGCACCTTTTGCTAGAGTAGTGTCTTGATGCAAGCGGTCACAATTGCAGCACGCCTGCGCATTTGGTTCTGCCATCCGCTCCTGCAATCATCAAATTTCATGAGCCAATGCTGACTGTTGAGCCGATGTTCTGCAAAGGGATGCAATCACACAAAAGCAAAACTGAATCAAAAATGATTAAAAAAGCATCATGAATCAAGATGAATCAAGAGATGCTAGGCACTTCTACCGGCCAGCTGCTGCCAAGGCAAGCTCCCGACACTCCTGATTCAGCAAGGCCTCTCGCTGCTTCAACAAGAATGGTGCAGCCACCTCGGCGAAAGTGCGTTTCTCAAGCTGTTTAACCGAGGTGAAAAGCCGCGGAACACAATACGCAAAAGGGAAAAATGCATTGATCAATGGGGATCCATGGGGATCAATTGGGATGAATAGGGATCCATCAGCAACAGGGATTCTAAATGCATTCTGAACTCACCGAACATCAGTCGTTTGATATCCCATGTTCCTGCACTGTCATCCAGCTGCCCTCGGCAGAATTTGGTGATAGAATGTATCCACTAACGAGAAAACTCTGAAACTCCGAAGCACGCGATTTTGACTGGTTCCCAGTGGGTCATTGCGGTCGCGAATTGAAGGTAGAGACATTGCTGTGGAGAGCGTCTGAGGCATCCCTGGGTCAGGATGCACCGGATACCAGCAGGTGCACTGAAATCATTGCTGTGGAGAAAGGTATGTCCTGCGATCCACCTGCAGGGATCAGAAGTCACCTGGTGCAGGGACTACAGAGATCTATCAATCAACATGTTACGGTCCGTTTTAGTGAGGCATATCTTAAACATATTAAGCTATGGAGGCAGTGGGCTTAGCAATGGTCCACGCCCCCAGTTCTTGGTCATGCCACGGATGATCCTAAAATTCGCAATTCTCAGCTGGCTAGACACAGGCCTGTTTGTGACAATCCCTTGCAACTCGTGAACTGCTATCTTAACTTCTAAACTCCTGTCTAAACTCCTGATCAAGCTCCTATAAAAACTCCTGTTGAAACCCTTCATCTACCCCCTTCTAAATTCCTGTCTAAACTCTTATCTAAACTCCCATCTAACTTATTATCTAATTCTCTTTCTAAGCTCCTATCTGAACTTCTATCCAAACTTCTATTTAAACTCCTCTCCAAACTCTTGTCCAAACTTCTAACTAAGCATGTAGACTTCTATCTACACTCCTAGAAAAGCTTCTATCTAAACTCCTACGTAGAGTGCTATCTAAACTCCTATATAAAAACTATCAAGCTCCGACCTAAACTTCAGTCTACAACTGCATCAAGCAGTGCACCCAACTGACTCATTGACTTACAGCTTCGACCCGCTGCAGCAAGGAAACCCTGGCGCAGCTGTTGAAGTAACTCGAGTGGCGAAAGCCACGAAATCCATTGGGATCTCCGCAAATGGGGGTACCCCAGCCATCTGCAAGTGCAGCAGCTATTCATGTTCGTGTCATGACAAATGCTGTGCAATGAAGTGCAGCCCTCCCTCCCAACCTTTTGTGCGCATCGTCCAGCCTTCGCAGCATGGATGTCGATGTGTAGCTTGCTTCTGGGTGAGCATGCACTCCATCCCAGCTCCTGCGAGTGCAAGCTCAACACATGGAGTGTGCTTACAACACCATCTCCCTATAAAATGGGCTAAAAGGATCTTGCTTTTAGAAGAGGAGGGTGGGAAATTTTATAGGGATGGGTTGCCAGGGTCTTGACCCAAAATGGCAACCATGAGAATTCAATTCCCTCCCAACCACCCTGTGAATTATGCTTGCATTTGTCACTTCAAACAATGATATTGTTTTACACGACAAATGCTGCGCAATGAAGTGCAGCCCTCCCTCCCAACCTTTTGTGCGCATCGTCCAGCCTTCGCAGCATGGATGTCGATGTGTAGCTTGCTTCTGGGTGAGCATGCACTCCATCCCAGCTCCTGCGAGTGCAAGCTCAACACATGGAGTGTGCTTACAACACCATCTCCCAATTCATAGCGCACTGCATGTTGGGGCAACTTTTGAGAAGGCGCGACTAGGCAAACTGTTTGAACAACTTCTGACATCCTGCTTTATCACAGTAGTCAGCATCCTGTACTGATTCGTATCTCAAGTCATGATCTGATGCATTACGCCATTCGTGGCCACATCCTGTACATCTTGCATCTCTAACTGCGTGCCACTTGTTCGATTTCGTGTTCACCACGTACTTGGGGAGGAATCTTCTCGATAACTCACTGGCCCAATGCAGATCCATTTCAATCTTCTTGCTCTTGAGGGAGGACAGCATGGCCTCCAGATCATCCGCCTTTTCCGTGAGGTTGATAACATCTGTGGCCCTGGCATCCAGAGCGTCTTGCACGATTTTCTCAATGTCCTTCGTGGGCACCACCTTGCCGTGCCCATTGACACTCATGGAAGTTTGGCAGATGAACTCCGAGACCGAGCTCTTGAAGTGAGCTTTGCTGAGCCACTCATCTGATTCCTCCAATGGGGCATCTCTCAAGTATCGGAGCACAGTGTCACTTCCCCACCGGCAGAACAGCTGAATCTTGTAGTACTCGATGCCACACTTCGCCAAGTATTGAGCTCCTGTTGCTCGGAGCACGTGTCCAGTCATTGCCTTCACCTCACCTTCCTTCCAGCCGAGGTGCTTGGCTACAGCTCTGAAGGTGTCGATCATGGCTGCCTTGGACGGTGCAAGGTGAATGTCTTCGGTGGACAAGAAGGGGTCGGCGTCTGCAGCACCTTCACGGGTCCCATGGTCATAGATGGTCCCCGCAGCCTTCACCACACAACTCGAAGGTTTGATGTGGCATGTGCAACCCAATCGCCGAAGAACTCCATTTCCCTTGGGGTCTGTCTTGGATGCTGGCAGCCAAAGAGCCAAGACCCCACAGCCAGTTCCTGACTCAAACTTCAAGTCTGATCTTTTCCTGAGGCTGGCTTCCACTTCACGGCATGCAAAATGGGCAAAGACGATGATTGTTTCCTTCGGGAATCTGGGGCGACAAGGGACAGGCTTTACATCGTTCATTTCGAAAATCTGGTTCAAGTCAAACGAAGGGCAGCGTTGGTCTGGCCCCAATCCACGTGTGCAGGACCTGATCGCATCCTTGACTGCCTTGTCCAATCGTCCCGTCCACTCGTGACCTGCTTCCATGTGGCCCTGTTTGGCCGCCACGAAGTAAAGGGCGCTACTTCGATAGCCTCCAAGCTTGAGCAGGGCACCCATGTACTCAACGTTTGTCTCAGTCAAGGGGTAGGGCTCCACCTTGAGCATCGCAGCCTTGTTTGGCCACCATCTTTTCCTAGACTCGTGAGAGGCCTTGTTCGAGGAGGCATACTTTTCATCATTGAATTCGTCCAGTGCCCTTTGAAACACTGCTGAGTCCTTCTGAAGGTTTTCCAACTTGCCAGGGTCTCCTCTGGCGTATGCCTTCACGGACGGGGCGGTGGCTCTGAACTTGTCAAAGGCTGCCTTGCCGTCCCTTTCACCTTGATTTTCCGCTCTCTGTACCGTGGGCAAGTCTTCCTCATCCCCTTCACGTTGAGACAGGTCTTCTACCCACATATCACCATCGGCGTCTTCTTCTTCGTCATTTGCCATCATGTTGGCCTTGGCCTTCCAGTGATCCATCTGCATTTGCGCAAAGGAGCTAGACCTTGGTGTCTTAGGTGCTATCACAGGAGAATCTGGGACGACCCATGTATCCTTCTGTGTCTTTGCTGATTTTCTGGTTGCACCAGACTCTTCTTCTTCTTCCATACCTCTGCGCATGCCCTGTAATCCTTGACCTGCCAGACCCAATCTTTCCAGCTCTGCACTAGTCTGGTTCCACCACAATGCCGACGCATCCAACTGCTCTGCATCATGTTGGGCCTTGGTTTCTGGGTCAGGGCAGAAACGCATGAACTGTGCCTCAGGGCGCATCCACAAAGGCTCCACCTTGTTAACGTGCTTAGCGTTGGTGCACTGATGGCACTTCAAGCAGACTTCGTGGAACGGACCTGCATCACAATTGAGGCAGGATGCAACCTTGTCTTCGATAAGCAGTCCACACTCTTCACATGTCTTGAGAACTGCTAGGACAGGAACTGAAGACGAGCTGGTTCCAGGACGATCCTTCACCGTCATGGCGAGTCCCGGATACGAACGAATTTTGTCATGTGGGGTTACCTCAAAATGTGCGCGCTTCATTGAGCCTAAAGACATGTATGCATGAGATGTCAACAGGGTAACAACCCAGTCATGAGTGAGTGCTCTCCATTGCCATGCAAGCAGTGAAACATGACATGTCCCCGCAGCATGCAACTGCGTCCTGATCGTTGGCCGATGTAGTGGACAATCTCCGTCCTGCCTGGGCCGTGGACCAAGTCTGATACTCCAGACCCTGCTTCCCCCTACTATGCATACAACATGTTCAACTCCCCCCCCCCTTCGCATCAACTGGCAAGTTAGTGCATGCAACACTGCTGGATCCATTTTCACAACGGCTTGTGCCAGTGCTGAGGTGCATCCTCTAGGAGGGGTAAATGCCTCAAGGCATCGGGGATTAACGCAGGTTTGTTGGGATCTTTGATCCGACTCAAAGCATCGGCCCATTCATTGTACTCGGACCAAACATGGATCGTCTCTAGCGATTTGAAATCCTTGGCTAGAAACAGTGTTATTTCCCGGACTACAGCATTCAAAAGCGGGGAGCGTGCTGAACGCTTTAAAAGTGCCAACAACACACCTTCTGCATCCCCTACTACTCTCACAAATCCTTGTAGTCCAGGTTTAAGCCAGCACCATAGTGACCGTAACACCATGTAGCATTCCCATAGTGCTTGTGACCCAGCCTCGCCGATTTTCGCACCTGTACGTTGCTCGTCCTGTGTGTCCCAGACCAATGACAGCATCTGTATCGGCTCATCTTGCCAGTACAGAATGGCGCCTCCGCCCCAAGGTGAGGCGTCTACTACCACATGTAAGCAGCATGTATGACGAACATGTGCAGTGACCTTCCAGCAAAGTGACGTGGTAATGCTGTCAAAGAAATGCTGAAACCAAAGCAACGCAGGTTCGACTTGTTTGTGATAAACTGCACCTTTGTCAGTCAATCGTGTCTTGAGTGAGAGGGCTGAATACAACATCCTCACAAATGGCTTCAACTGCACCAAGAAGCCAGCTGCCCAACTCATCTTGCCTGTAAACTGAGTAAGTAACTTCCTAGACACTGTTGGGCGTTTGTCTAAGGATCGCAGCAAAGCCTTCCAGTCATCGAGCTTGTCCGTGGTTACAGTCAAAGTTATGGACTGTTCCTCTTCAGAAAGTTCCAGGTGTGCTCCAACCCATTCGACTTTGTTGCCTAACGTGCCTTTGTTCCAAGATATTTGCAAACCCAATGCCAACCACAACCAGAGTATCTTGTCACACATGTCGTGTATCTGTGCAGGTGTGCCTCGCATCATAATCAAGGGGTCATCGACATAGGTCTGCATCCGACAACGATTGGAGGCAAACATGGATTGGGTGGCTCTGGATATTAGAGCCGCCATTCTAGCCCAAACCAGTGGACCTGTACGAATACCAAACAGCACCACATGATACACAAAGTAACCACCAGCTGCTGTTCCTGCCAAGTACTTCTTCTCATTGTGACGCACTGGGAGTTGTTTGAATGCATCCTTGAAATCCAAACTCATGATGCCAACTTGTTCACCCGGTTCCAAGGCTTCATATAACAGCATTGCGTCTTCCACCGCATCTCTGAGACGTGGAAGAACTAACCTTTCATCACAGAGTATAGTGTTGTTGACACCACTACGCCTGAGGTCATGCACCAGACGAACCTTCTTGCCCTCCTTCTTCTGTTTGACAATCACACCAATGCTAGATTGTACCAAGGTGCCATACTTGTTTTGAAGGGTGTTGATATCCGTTGACCAGTCTACAAATCCTTTCTCGAGCTCCTTGGTGAAGAGGGCATCTGCTTCGATTTGATTTTCATGATAGGTCACATAGTTACCAGATGAACCAGTCAGATTCTCAAAAGCATCCAGCCTACTGAGCTCATGTAATCTTTCGTCATCAGCGATGGATGGGAATACTCCTCCAGGTAATATCTTCTCTTCTATACCCAGTGGCGTCCCCTTGAGTGGCCAGCTTGCCGCCTCCGCATCCGGGTCCCCTGCATCAGAAACCAGTTGTGTCAACAAGCCAGCCCATAACCCCTGGAATTCGTTGAGGTCGACCCCAAACTCCTTGGCCAAACAACGTCTTAAGGATTCCAACTCGCGACTCACCATCAGCTCCTGCTCGGTACCGACCCGCTCACACAGTCCTCTGAAATTCGAATCCAGTGATTGCAAGTTATGTATTGTCCAGAACAGTTTTCTTCCAACGTTGCACCAACCAGGAAGTGTTGCCAAACCTTTGGAGGGGTTTCTCAACCCACCAATGCATGTATCATTCTCTCTCTCTCTCACTTGGTGCTTCGTGTCATCACCCTTGGCCAGCTTGGAATCCTGCCACGGATTAAATTGCATCTGTCCGCGATCTGCAACCTGCTTGACGCTATCCAAGTACTCACCAGCCAAAACTTCGCATAGACCTTGTGGGTATTCCGCTGCTAGTGATGTCTTCCACACCCAATTTCCCCAGAAATCCAGTATGAGTCCTTCCAACGGTGGGTGTTGGTGATTTTGTCCACCTGGGCATGTAACTGCAATACGTTTGAGATGTGGGCCATTGCTCATCCAGCCAGTGGGTTTCTTGTACTCACCCCCAAACATGCATTGATCACCATGCAATAGTTTGACACCAGGTAACTTGCCCAATCGCACCAACGGTTTGTACAACCAGATAAAGGAGGTTAATGGGTTTTCCAAACTGAACCATCCACCAGTCTTGTATTGTAATGTCGCCAGCTGTGCACTGCGTGACGCCAACAAATTTGCTTCCTTCACCAGCTTCGGTTTTGGATCCAGACCTTCTGGTCTCTGTGCAGTTCTGAGCCGCTTCACTCGAGCCCAGCGATCCCTCCTGCGAGCACGACTGAAAGTCTTGCATGGAGGAGCAAGGTGTAGCCAACGGATCTTCCTGCGCTTGATCAAGTTCTTGATCTTCTTGAAGGATGACGATTTCAACATATCGAACTCTTCCACATCGTCAGCATCTGCATGTATGTCACAAGCATCGATTGCTACGCCACCCTTCCTGCGCACCGCTGATGTCAACCCCGCTGCTCCAGCAAAGATCTCCAGAAAAACGATGTCCTTTGGATCATTTTCCGAAGGGTTCTCATCTGCCTTCCTTTTCAGTGAAACATTTGAATTCTTCTCATGCTCAGCCTTCGCCACGTTCAGTTTCTGTCGGAGGTAAGCCAACCTGTCCTCAGCTGATTCAACCGCTGTCGACTTTCCCAGTCCCTGACGTGGCTCGGCAGTTTGTCACATGTGGCGGGCTTTCTTGGGCCCCCCCTTTCCCTTGGAGGCCCTTTTCCCACCGGACTTTCCTGACCCCTTTCCATCCTTCTCTGTCCATCCTGGAACTTGAGGACAGTGGATCGTCCTGTGTGGCTGCCTGCACCACTCGCAGACATGTGCCATGTTCTTCGGACACGGCCCTTCATTGCAGCATCCATCTTCATTCCTCGACCAGTCATAGCAGATGTTGATTCCACCGATCGACTTGAAGAAACGTCCATCTCGACGCTTGGGATCGTGTCCACGCTTTTCCTGTCGGCTTCCTCCAGGTGCAAAGCCAATTGGCTTTGGTGGATCATACACTGCTGGCATTGCCTTGGGTCCGTTCATCTTGTACAGCAATGCAGGTTTCTCAAACTCCTTGTGCCAGAATTCCGTGGAGTTGGCCGCTGCTTTGATCACGCTGTTCCAGGGCTGCAACGTGTTGAACGATGACATGTTGGCATGTGCTGCATGGAATTCTTCTTGGCGCCGCTTCTCCTGCATCCAGAACTCACTGCGGCACCTGATGTCAGCCTGTGCTGACAGATGCCAACAATCAGGATATTCTTGGCAACGGGATTTGAACTCGGCCGCATACCTGTCCAACACCGAGGGGCTCGCCAACTTCAACATGATTGCTGCTGTCCTGAAGATGCGCCACGCCTCTTCCCACGCAGTCAACGATGAAGCTCCTGGTAGCTCAATCGATTTCCACTGCCCATCCTTGAGAACCTGGGAAGTGAAGCGCATCTGGCGGGCTAAACGCTCACCATACGGGCCCCATACACCCATATCCACGAATGGGGCCAATCCATGCATCACCTTTGCATGGAGTGCACTGAGTTGTGCATCAGTCACTTCCTCTTTCTCCAAAGGGCTGTCGCCTTCGGACTGCACATAGCATCTGCGAGCTCTCTGAATGACCAAGGGATCCAGCTGTTCGATTTCCATATCCGATCCCTGATCAATCACTTGGCTGAGCTTGATCTTGATCTTCCCTGCAGTGACAGAGGAACCTGGATTGGCACCGCTTCCAGTCGCTTGGGTCGAGTTGACACCTCCGGTGGTGACCAAAAGGGGTGCCAATCCAAACTTCTTCCGCACTGCATTCACCATCAAGATTGCCTGGGCCTTCTCGATTGCGTTGAAAGGTCGAAAACCTCTCTGAGCCTCATCGATCGCTTTCAGAAAGATGGCTTCAGGGATGATTGCTATCACCTGCATGGATTCATTACCGGGATCTCCCAGTTGGCGATTCACCGCCCTCAACATTCCTTCGTCCATGCTGGCCCATTGTGCAGCATCCATCAAAGTGCTCCATGTCTCTAAGACCGAATCGCCCGGCAACAATTCAGACATCCCCCCCTAAATTTTATAGGGATGGGTTGCCAGGGTCTTGACCCAAAATGGCAACCATGAGAATTCAATTCCCTCCCTACCACCCTGTGAATTATGCTTGCATTTGTCACTTCAAACAATGATATTGTTTTACACTCCATTGTTGAAAAAACCAATGGCTTGAGACTATGTATACATTCACATGGACACCGTGGACACCCCCATTTTGTATGCACATTTTTAGATCACATTGGTTCTGTGCATTCACCGCTTCGGGTGTCTTCGCCGCACAGGCACAGCAGTGGTCTCTCTAAGCTAAGAGATGTGGAGAGAAGCTTCTGTTGTCCGTGTTGCCAGAAGTTGTTACTGTATGTGGCTGTACAGTACCCCACCAAGTAGGGCTGACAATCTTCACAACTTGAGACTTGGCAAAAGGACACACTGAGCTTCCACTGCTGTGCAGCTGTAGGTTGCATGCGCCACCAAACATGGCTGAGAAAGCACTTTATCATAGCGGCCAGTTGAGAGTGCCCTCATAGCTCTGTGCACCAAAGAGCTGAGAGCTATTGCCAAAGGTTCGCGCAGTAAGATGCACTTAGGCAAGTGTGCAACTACGCGACGCTACGCGATACATAGATTCATGAAACATAAAGCATTTCATGCTCCCACTACCTAAACCATGTTTCACAATGTTTTACACCTACATCATGATGATAAAGCGGAACTCTTTGTTTGGCGTGCATTTGTACTTACAAATACTTACAGTACATGGTGATGAGGGTGATGAGGATGATGAGGATGATGATGATGATGATGATGATGATGATGATGATGATGATGATGATGATGATGATGATGACATACAATGATCATGATTACTAGATGTAGCAGTTTACGAACGACTGAAGACACAACAGGCGATGCTGGATTAGTTTTGATAAACAGCAGGCCTTGCACGCTTGCCGGTTTAAAAAGATTACGCGATCGGTTCCATCGCAGATTTTCGCAGAAGCCTCCTTAAAAGGCTCAGATTTCAGAGAACATCCTTCAGTACTGTGGGATGAATATGAATGAATCATCTGAATCATCTGAATCTGTCAGATTGAACGTGGTGTTTTTGGCCACTTCCCATCGTTCTGAAGGATGAAGTCAGGGCGCTACAACGAGACAGGCTTTCAACTGACTCCGCCTCCGTGTGCCACGTGCAGGACTGCATTCAAACTAGAACCCATAAAGTTTGTCCTTGCTCTGGTGGAGTGAAACGTGAGGAACGTGCTTATTTGCTGTAAAATAGTGCTTCTAATGTGTAGTCTTCATGGTGGTTCTGCTATCGGTCTAAACATGCTCCACAATTATTGAACGAACATCTCGTTTGTCATCTAGACTCCAAACAGTGTACCTCGATACCCTTTAACAACATGTCAACAGGTACCATGATCATGAAATCACCAGGAATCAACTACAATCAACTCGTCTTTCGAATCTTTTGGAGCAGGTTTTATCCAACCGCTTTTAGATAGGATACCTGTCACTATCACTGCTTGGTGCTCCAACCCCACCGGGCCCCACCGCAGGTTCCATCACCGGGCCCCGTTCCCTGTGCTGATCGCTGCTCGCTTGGTGCCTCTCATCATGGCCATAAACTCCTCGAAGTCGATCATGCCATCACCGTTGCCTGAAACCGCTCGATGCTCGGGGCGGAAGTTGTGGAATTCTGCAGAAGTTGTGTTTGTCATTATTATAGACATTTACAGACTACGTATAGATGCATGTATAGATGTAAATATCATGTTTTATCTCTAGATATATGATATGACATTAGTTTATTTAGATGTTTACTTAGATGTTTATGATGTTCATACAAATACACATTCACCTTATATACCTTTTAATATATATATATATATATATAATCGCCTCTGTATTTTCAATGAAGATAGTGCCTTCCTAGCAGTTGGTAGAGAGCTTAGCTCATTTGAAGCTGCAGTTTGCAAGCTCGAACGATCAAGCACTAAGGACACAGAATCAACTCCAAACTGATCCAAGTTGCTATCCACTTCCACCATCAAATCCGCAATCGCTTTGATTCCAAGTGCATCTTCCACTTCACTGCTTTGGAGCACCTGGACCGAGTCACGTCAGTTTCACTGTGGCATTACTTCCAGCGCAGAGCAATGCAAATGTGATGCAAAATCAACGCTTTCAATGGGTGCATCTTCTGCTTGCGTCTTGAGATTTCATATTGTTTTCTCCGTGCTGCTCCGCAGGTCCGCCCCGCACTGTGGGATGTGGCCGAATGGGTGGCAGGTAGGGTAAGGTTCCGGAGGTGCGGTGATGAGATAGTGTTTATGCAGGCAGATGCAGACTATGTTTGAAAAGGAGAAAAGCATGGAGAGGGCATTTAGGGGGAGGCTGCCGTGGCCAGGTCTATCTTGGCCTTATGTTGGGCAAGTATAGGGCATGTTCGCGATGTTGGATCCATGTTTGGTCCATGTCAGGCGTATGTAAGTCGCAAAATGGGGGCATATCTCGCGGCTTTGGAATTCTTTTGCGAGTCCAAAGCGCGAGAAGGACATGGAAGAACATGTTTGGGCATGTAGAATTGCAAAGCATCTTTAGTATTCTTTAGTAGTATCTGTACTAAACAAATCTAGTTTCTGCAGTATCAGTATCTCTTGTAGAATTGACACAGCAGTTCGTCTTATGAAAATCTCCAGGAAAAAGATTGAGAATGTTGATTGATTCGGTCTGCTTCGGTCAACCAAAGATCCGTTCGGAAATTGACGTTGGCCTGTTTCAATTCTTGCGTCGAGATGTGGCCGTCGCCATTTCTGTCGAAGACTCTGAAAGCGGCCCAGCAAACGTCCTCCTTCATGTATTGTTGCCTGGCGTCCGACACTTCGCTACCCAGCAAACTCCTTTGACGCACCATGATGCACCATGCCTGTCAAGGGTGGCTGCTAGGAATTCGGTGTAGTCAATCACACCGCTGCCATCTGCATCCACACCTCCGAAAACAGAGAGGCACGATACAACAAGAGACTGTTACTATCTGCGTTTGCCTGTTAATCAATTTGCTTCACCAACTGGATGTGGCAATCATACGCTCTAGTTTCATCTTAGCTGGAGCACAAGGCCCGCACCATCCATAATGGCCGCAAGATCAGGAGGTATCTCTTTCAGGCCAGCTTTTCCAAGACCATCTTTCAGTTCTGCATGCCTGGCACATATCAAAGCAGGCACCCACACAGAAGCTTTAAGGAGATCTTTGGAGCGTGCGTTCTGCGCAGCCACATGATTGAAGTTGGTAGTGGAAGCTCAACACACGAATCTACACGAATCATGGAGATGGATTTGGAATCACCAAATCAATGGAACGGAGTCAGGTCATCATTGGGATGCGAACTCTGATGGCTCCCCCTATGAGTTGCTCCAAATTTGCCGATTTTGTCGAAGTAGCTAAGTAGCTGCTGAGGATGCTGCGTCAGAAGGCCATCACCATTCTTGTCAAGGCTGGTGAAAGCTTCTCTCAGCTTCTTGATCTCATCCTGCGCATGAGAAATTTGGTCTGTCATCATCATCATCATCATCATCATCATCATCATCATCATCATCATCATCCTCCAAAAATTACGATCAGCTGGCGCTTACAATGCTCATGAACCCAACTTAAACACTCATGTACCACCCCAGCTCTTCCAAAGGATGACGGTCCTCGTTCAATTGACCGGCAATAATGTGAAGCGCCGCCTTCAAGCCAGTGCCAAGAAGAGTCCAGGGCAACAACGGTGGCAATAGTCAGTTCATGTCCATCAAACCGGTGATGTTGAACTCAGTACATATCAAAATAATCCTTTCCCACTAAAATGACCATGGCAACACACACATACTTATCATTGGTGCATGTGTGCACATGAACTCTGTGTGTGTGTGTGCGAATGTGTATACATAATTGGCATGTGTGTATACATCTTATGTATAAGCGTGTGTGTGTATATATATATATACACAAATAGGTATACACAGATAATGTGTGTGGTGTGTGTAAGTACATGCATATATTTTGATATACACATATGCTCTGACGCTTACCCCTTTAGTGAGTCCTAACCGCCTGGAATACCTGTCTCTGGTCTTCCACTCACCGTGCCGCCCCTGTTAAAGGAAGCGGCGAGGCAATGAGCAATGGCCCGAACTGCTTCCTACAATGAAACTAGGCAGTTTGACATGATGCGTACATGCCTCTCCTCGCATGTGTCAATAAAAAAATATGTATGCATAAACATGATAGGTGTGTGTGTTGTATATGATATGCAACTCTAGTGTCTCCCAGTTTTCTAGAGTTTATACGGTGCAAGTCTATATCTGTGTACATACATAGCATACATCACATTACATTACATTACATTGCATTACATTGCATTACATTACAGTACAGTACAGTGCATTGCATTGCATTGCATTGCATTACGTTACGTTACGTTACATTACATTACATTACATTAAACTACACTACACTACACTACATACATATTTATTCATATATGTCAAAGATAGATGTATATATATATATATATGCACATGCAAAACATAGATCTTTAATATACAGTGTATTCTGCACTTTTCTGAACAGGGAATGTATGTGTGTGCTCACCGAGCAACAGTTGAGCTAAACCATCGCCCGCGATCAACCAAAAGCTCATAGCTGGCATCCCAAGATTTCGCTGCCTAAAACCGCAGCCTGTTTCATCCTGTTGCTTTTGCAACATCCACGAGCTAGTCAACAGCTGCTTTAGTTAGGCCGTTTCTGTTAAACCAACTTCTGATTTGCGTCGCTTGTTCCATCTTATGCCCTGTAAACCTTTATGATTCTCCTGTTATCCATTTGTAGCTCTCCTTGTTGATGCTTGTTGCATCTCTCCTTGGGGGCTGCTCCCAGGTTGAGCCAACCTTTTTCAACTTGTTCTGCGACTGGAAGCCGCGTAGGTTGTCCACAAAGTTGGACCGCAAAGGCCTTGGAACTCTGTGCTAGGTTGGGTCTGGGGTATTCTGTGAGGGAATTCATTTCCATTCGCCCTGTAGCATCCTGTAGCTCTGTGATCCAAAAATATAAGTTCGATGATGATGATGATGATGATGATGATGATGATGATGATGATGATGATGATGATGATGAGGAGGAGGAGGATGATTATCATTCTTGTTATTATCATTATTCTCATTATCATTATATATATATATATCATTTACCCGCTTGTTGGGAATGACATGGGATGATATTATGCATCTGAGTTGGATCAGCCCTATCACAGGGTGATTTTTCCACGGATAGTCATTTCCCTGTTGAGGTACCCCAAATGCCACTGCTCCTTTGCAGAACTTTTGTTGAATCCGGTGGCCCAGCTTTCCTTGAAAGAAAGACTTTGGTCAGGGTACCAATCATATGAATATTGGGCAAAGTTGAACCACAGCCCGCTCAAAGGCAAGAACCACAATGCATATCACAGAACGATTCGCTGCAATTGCAGTTGATTATAATTGTAAGTATAAGTGGCTCTGCTTCTCAGGTTGAAGATACGTTGGGAGGGCACTCTTGTGAGACATGTTCGTCGTCGTGGGAGCCCTCATGTTGTAGGTCCCTGTTGTTTTGTTGTGGGACACTTTAAAAATCGCAAACTACGAGGGGAAAAGAACAGGGAAGCACTTACATAAGGAATCTTCAAAAATATGCTTAGAAAGCAATATGAAAACAGTGTAAAAATTGGTCAAAAATTGGTCTGTACCGGAAATTTACCATATTAAACTGGTATCTGCAATGCAGAGACACGTACCAAAAGTTAATAGGATGGGGCCATTCCAAAATGTAACGGACGCGCTGGATCCAGAACGCAACCGCGCGGATGGAAAAGGTGCAAAGAACACGCCGTGCAAAATCGTGCAAAAGAGAGTCCTTTCTGCATGAATTCCAATACGGAGAGACACGGGCAAGCATGTTGAGACTACGCCTGCCAAGAAATCCAAGATACTCTCAAGCGCAACATGCACCAAGTACTGCGTCTGCCACTAAGAGTCCATCCCGTGTTCTGCAAAGTACCGCGTCTGTGATGATAGTAAAACACCGCGAAAATGAAAGACACCAAAATCTATTTCCCCTGCTACACCAAGTACGATCTGACATGCTTTGAGAACACATTTTGTGCGTTACACTGCCCAAATGTGTGTGAAACACTTCGGGACGAAATGAAACACCGGGACAGGCGTCACCCTTACGAGCTTCCGTGCATAGCATGGAATCAAGGACCAAAATGACACCATGACGCAACACGACAACACTTCCACGACGCCACGTGATGCAAAAGTCTGCGAACACGGGTCCAGCCCCAAAGCCCCCCAGTCAAGGCGAACTTGGAACAAAGACACAGATTCCAACCATCCCCACAATCCTGCAAGTCTAATCATCCCCTGACGATAAACGAGCGCAAACCAGCAAGAATGGTCCTCAAGCGGACCAGGTTGTTAGACTTTTTTCCCTGTGTCGGCTTCCCTGGTTTATTGTCAAGTGGTGTCTGGATTGGACCTTGGAACATCTTGGACCTGTTCAAAGCTTGGCTGAGGCGAATGCACAGATTGAGCACGTGGAGCCTTGTTCTTGATCCACTCATGGTTCAATGCCTGCCTGGGCGCTTCGCTGGTACAAAGACTGTCGGTGGAGGTCACGTTAAGGTGGGGTCCACAACGCCCACTGGACAGTACATGCAACATGTGTAACTGCATACAGAAGCATACATACTGATCATAACATCATCATACATACTGTTTGTGCAATCAACTCCAGTGATAGTCAGTTAGTTCATAAATGCAGGTGTTGATATTCATGGGCTGAGGTCATTGCTCAGCGGTGTAGCGATCACGGGGATTCATCTTCAGCATCCATCGAATGAGACTCTTGGCATCATCCGACCTTGGACATGGCCAAGATTCCATTGGCAGAAACCATCCAAGAGAACAAACCCACCTTCTCTGCTACCATGTCTTCAATGGAACGGCTGGGATTCAGGATAATGTTGATCCATCTAGATCCAGTACTTGAATATGGACAATTTCATACAATTTCTCCATTTTAGGTGTCGGACACATTCTTCCAGTCTGCAGGATTGAAGTTGAAGTTGCCCAAGCGCACCTTGTAAAGTTCTGCTAGATCTGGTCTAGAGTCTGGAATGGGTTGGACATAATCAATTTTGATTCAAACATTGCGAATTGCAGGATATGATACTTGGATATGCTTGGCAACTGCCCTATTTTGTGCTGGGAGCTGGGAGCAAGTTACAGTACATTCATGTACATTCAAACAGCGTTAGCCGCTCTGAGCCAAGCCTTTGCCAGCACGTCTGCATCAGTCTCTCCGAAGAATGGAGGGTAACCACACAAAAGCACCTCGGGCGGTAGGACAGAACTTCGCCATCACCAAGCATCTGACAAAAATGCGCATAGAGATGCCATGAAAACACGAGAAAACCTTGAAGAAATCACGAATTCCCGAATTTTCCCGAATTTTCCCGACCCTTTCCCTGAGAAAAGGACGTACATGATCACACCGCAGCTCCAAATATCACACTGCTGGTCATACTTGCCCGCAAGCACCTGAGCCAATCAAACCCTGAAAGAGTTCCTGTTGCACTTTCCAAAGCGCAGCCCTTCACAGAATCTGTCAATGGCACTGGATGAAAGGTGTCAAAATGTGTCCAAGTGTGTCCAAGCATAGTGGTTTGAGCTCAAGATTCAGATGAGGTCAACTCAATCGACCCCTGGCTATCCAAAGACTCCCAGCCTGCGGTGCCACGTAATAAGGAGTACCAGCCTTTGTGGTAAGGGCCTAAGCACAGTAAGCGACGACATCAACGACCATCGATCATGTCAATCTACACATCTTTTGGGAACGGAGTCGTTCATTCGTTCCTGGCTCCGGACCTGATCTGGCATGAACTTGCACGACAAACCGAAGTCAATGATCTTGAGAAAGTTTTTCTCGATCGGATCCTACCAACACATATCTCGCTTGACACTCATGGTGCAGTCCATTAGTGGTCATTTGCCAGCCCCAAACCCATATGTGGCAAACATGGAAAGGGCATGGGAAGGGCTGAACATGGCTCCTTCGTCATAAAGAGAAAGTTCTCAGGCTTCAGGTCCCGATGAGCGATCTTGTTCTCATGCATGTAGTAGATGGCACCTTGGTGCTGAAACTGGCAACTCGTCCTGTTACAATTCAAAAACCGTTTGCAATTTCAGAAACTTGACATGACTTACATGACTTGACAGGACTGGACATAACTGGACATGACCTGACCTGATTTGACATGACTTGACGTGACCTGACGTGACTTGACACGACTTGACATGACCTGACCTGACTTGACATGACTTACATGACTTGACAGGACTGGACATAACTGAACATGACCTGACCTGATTTGACATGACTTGACGTGACCTGACGTGACTTGACACGACTTGACATGACCTGACCTGACTTGACATGACTTGACGTGACCTGACATGACCCGACATGACCTGACATGACTTGACATGACCTGACAGGACCTGACATGACTCGACAGGACTTGACGTGACTTGACATGACCTGACATGACTTGACGTGACCTGACGTGACTTGACACAACTTGACATGACCTCACATGACTTGACACGACTTGACCTGACCTCACATGACTTGACATGACTTGACGTGACCTGACGTGACTTGACACGACTTGACGTGACCTGACATGGCTTGACATGACCTGACATGACCTGACATGACTGGACATAACTTGGCGTGACTTGACATGACTTGACGTGACATGACTTGACATGACCTGACTTTACATGACTTGACATGACCTGACACGACTTGACATGACTGGACGTGACCTGACATGACCTGACCTGACTTTACATGACGTGACGTGACCTGACATGACTTGACATGACCTGACATGACCTGACATGACCTGACATGACTTGACGTGACCTGACATGACCTGACCTGACTTTACATGACGTGACGTGACCTGACATGACTTGACATGACCTGACATGACCTGACATGACCTGACATGACTTGACGTGACCTGACATGACCTGACATGACGCGAGGTGACCTGACATGACCTGACATGACTGGACATAACTTGGCGTGACTTGACATGACCTGTCTTTACATGACTTGACACGACCTGACATGACTTGACATGACTGGACGTGACCTGACATGACCTGACATGACTTGACGTGACCTGACATGACTTGACATAAGCTGACATGACTTGACATGAGCTGACGTGACCTGACATCACCTGACATGAGGCGACGTGACCTGACATGACATGACATGACTGGACATAACTTGGTGTGACTTGACGTGACCTGACTTTACATGACTTGACATCATGAGTTGTTTTTCCTTTGTGTTTTTGCTGCTTTGATCCTAAGTCCTTGACGGATAATTTGCTGCATCAGAATGGCAGCTTGCACCTGGAGTCAACGAGCTCAGCTGTTTCGGGCAACTCAGAAGCACCATGAGCTCACTGTTAACGTGCATGTGTATTTGTGTGCATGTGAGCCGTGCTCAAAAGGTCTTGCATCTGTCTATGTCGTAAGGATTTGCTTACGCAGCCACTTACGCATCGCTTACGCGACCACAATGTCAGCTTACGCGCATCGTTGCCCCCTTTTGGCTTACGCGGAAAGCTTACGCGGGCTTACGCGACCCCAGTTTTTGCTTACGCCAGTCTCCTTATGACAATCCCCTTACTAAAAATGAACACCGGGGTTTATAGCATGGCTCATGTGTGTATATGTGTGCATGACTCATGACTGTGTATCTATATGTACCTGATTATACATCTTGTGTATGTATATATATATATATAAATATACACGCAAACTATATAACTTGTGTATGTGTATGTATATGTAGGCATACCTCTATGTGTATGCAAATGTATGCAGGTGTATGCAGGTCTATGCAGGTGTATGCAGATGCATGCATGCGTGTGTCTGTGTGGTTTGCATGTATGCAGATAGAGTCAGAGGTTCAGGTGTGTATGAATGCAGGAATGAACGAATGAAAGTATGTGTGCATCTCTGTAGATGCATAAACGTGTACGGATATGATGATATGCCTATGTTTCTGACTTTTTTGAATATGATATACGTATGGATGGATGCCTGCGTGCATGCATCCAATGTATGCGCGGGCATCTTTACAGTTCTACATGTCAGGTATATAGGTAAGTCATGGTAAGTCCCTATCAGGTAGGTATGTATACGGTATGTAATGGTATGTAGGTATGAGGATGTATGAGGATGTATTTCGGTATATTTGCAGCGCCCCGGTCCCTGCCTCGGAGAAATGCCCGGATTCGATGATCCGGTCGAAGAGTTCCCCACCAGCACACAGCTCCATGACGAGGTAAATATTTCTGCGCGCGCGTTCTCTGATTACACGACTCGTTGTATCTTGTTGTCACAATTGCTATGGTGCCAAGCAGAATCTCTGCCGGTTCGACAGCATTTCAAGGCGGGCCTAATATCCTCGAAGGACTCGTAGAGCTTGATGATGTTGGGGTGGTCCATCATTTTCATGATGGCAATCTCCTAGCGCAGGGTGTCATGCAAGCATATCAAGCATCAAGCAAAGCAAACTACTCAGCGATATCCGTGACAGTGACATTCTCATGGAACATGTGGAATTTGTACATCTCCAAGCACCAATTCATCATTGGTACGAATCGAATGAACTCCAACAGTACTGCAACGACCATCAGCAGCCTGCTTGAAGCGTTCGATGTTCTTCATCTGCGATTTGGAAATGGTCTTTACTGCTCGGATAGCCTTGGAACGCTCTGGCGGTCCAAACTTTGAGCAACGCCAAGCTGGTTTATTTTGATCTTTAAGCGGATAATTACACATTTTCGACATACCTTAGAAATCCTTAGAAGCTCTTAGGATATTTTGGAGGGAAGAAGCCTCTCACAATCCCGAATCCTCAACACTGCCCTGCCTTTGTGGAGATGTTCGTTGCTTTGGAGACAGAACCGTAGGACCCTTCTCCGAGCTTCTTCTTATCCTTGGAATCTGCAGTTGACTTTGCAAATGCAAACGCTGCAGGACGGAATCTGTCAGAATTAGCAGCCTTGGCTTCCGACCAACAGGTAGTGATCTGCTATCTTCCCGGTATTCTCAATGATAAACTGCGCATAGCCGATGCCACCATCCTTATCACAGAGAGAATTCTGCAAATAGCAGAGCCATCGGAAGCATATCTGCAGTGACTGCTTTCCAAGCTGGTCGCAGGGAATCATAATCTGATGTACCAACTAAGCTGGTTGGTAATGGTCTTGAACTGAACCTGAAACCCAAAAGACTGCGGGCAACTGATGCAACTTCCAGCCTTGATGTCTTTCTTGATGGTGCTCGAATCTCGCTTTTTGGGTGGGGCTTTGGTCTCTGCCGCAGCAGGTTTGCCTGTGCTGAAATGGATGTCTGAGACTTTCAATTCTGGTACCAGTCACTATGCTATGGTGCAAAAGTCTCGACATTTGCTGCTACATAAAGCGATTTCGGACACCAAACATGTGAAGGAAACAGAAGTTGGACTTAAGTTCTAACGTATTCGTACATTCACCGCGCATGTCTATTCATGTGCAGGTGCCAGCCTTGACAACCGCCCATGTCTGCGCGGGCTGCACTAATCCCCGCTGCGGATCTTGAGCCAACGGGCAGCAAGGACCGCCTCTCATGCTGTGAATCGAAGTGACTCCCATTTTCTCCGTTGCCTCACTGTCTTGCAGGTCGCCACGACTGTTCTGTGAATCCATGATGTGTACAACGTAGTACAACGTACGAGAATTCATGTCATCTGTACGAGAACTGATGAGAGATAAACACCATACCATACTTCTATTTGTTTCTCTGGACATTCCATGTATCCATGGATGGGGAATGTGCAAGAGTCTTGAGAAGGAAGATGCTTTATCAGTCTGCAATCGATTGCATATTCCGTGTTTATGTGATATCTTTTTTATGGTGGTAGGCCGGTAGGCCACCTCATGATCTAATGAAAACAAGTAACAAATGCAAGCGTCTTTTTGAGGGCTGTCATTTTTGTGTCCATGATGTTCATGAATATTCCACCATGGTTTTACTTGGTACAAGCTGGGACTGCTGAATATAAATTCCAACGAAACAGAGTTTCTACATCACCATGATTTTCTGATAACACAAGAATTCAGTTGTTGGCTTTCAGCATTACACTCCCAACAGCCAAGTTCCAACAGCATTCGCCACATCCACATTGGCAGAGACCACTGCATCGCCTGCCTTAGGAGTGCCACCAATGAAGCTTCTGAGACATCAGCAAGATCCGACCGATATTGGAGCACGAGAGAGAGAAGCGACAAAACCGTCAGCTCAGGCATGGATGATGCAAATTCAACCAAAAACAGCATTAGCAATTGAAGACAAACATGGAGAATCATCCATTATTTTCCTGTGATTTTACTAAGATTTTCGGAGGACCAAAAAAGAACGTATCTTACCATGCTAATTCCAAGCGTTTCAGTGAGCCATCTCCAAAAGGCCTGACCCGGAGGGTGTGTGCCGGAAGATCGCGCAACGAACCAAATAACAAAGGTAAAATGTCAACAACACGACAACCAAAAACAACAATGGATCAAGCAACGACAAAGCACAACAATTAGAAATGATCAAATCATAATTGGTACGTGATTTCATATTTTATGCATGTAAAGAAGGTGCAATCAAATACATAATGCGAATACACGTGATTTCAACACTGCTTGGCCTGTTAATTATATAATTACATCATCAAATTGACTGTTACAGTAATCATGTTTATATCTCATGTCTTGGCCAGGTCACATACAGCTCTTGTTCCTTTGCTCGCAAGGGCAAGCAAATGAAGAATCGCCCACAACTCCTTTTCCGCACGGCAAGTGTCACAACTGGGCAGCAGAATGCCACATCCAGGACCCCAAGTGCCACTGAAATCTTTGGAATCGCTTCGAAGCGGTTTCCAACCTACGATCCTGCTGGCATTGAGCTGTACCCTTCATTGTCTGTACAGAAACATGTTTAGAGACATGGGACTGATCACGTGGGACATCCAAGGTGCTCTCGCATTTCCTTCAGGGGTACAACTCAAAATCGTGACTTGATGACGAATGTCCAGCAGAATGACGGACCCATCTTTGTGGCGTCAGCAAAAATTTCACAGACTAATTAGTGCACTAATTACCGAACTGATCACATTTAAAATTTAAAATTAAAAGTTGCAGAAAGAAATCGCTGCCATCCAATCCTCTGACCAGCTGGAGCATGGGAGACAGCTAACCCACCCATCTTTGCCAAAGAATCGCTTGGCCATCTGTAACGGACTGCGAAAGTCGCGCCCATCTCAGCACCGTCGATACTTCCTCCATCTGTTGCAGAGCATCGGTGTTCTTCCAGGCAGTCAAAAGCCCAACCTGACATCTCAAGGGCACATGTCATGCTCACATCACCAGTCTTCAAAACTATTTTGTGAATCTGCCCCATGCAATTCAGATTAAGGTTCCGAAATTTTCCTAGGATAGTGCCGTTGAAGAATTGGATCCAATGCTGTTTCCAACCAGCTGCAATCATGCTATGAACCAAATGGATCTCTGAATCTGGGAGAAATCACAACGCAGAATTCCTGGAATGTCCAACTTTTGTGCATGAAAGGTCCAACATGGTCGAACATTCGCAGCTCAGCAACGTCTTTGTCAAAGATCAGCTCCCGAAGTTTCCTGCGAGCGCCCCAACACCACGATTCAGGCAGGGCATCTTGGAATGTGGAAGTTGGGATCAACCAAATCACTTCTCATCGCGCGATGAGAACTGGAAATTGCCATTTGACTCCTTTGATCCTCCAAAATCATTGCCAAGAATCCTGTTGAACTTGTTTGTGTCTCCAATCTTCTTTAAGATCTCCTCCTTGTCTTTTTCACGACTGGCAGTCCTCGGCAAAAACCACACCTCTAGCCCGTAACCCTGGATTGGGTCACTTGCTGCTGTTGCTGCTACATCTGACACCACTACTTCGAATTTCTGCTACATCTGTCACCCTCATGTCTGCCACTACTGTCGCAGCAATTGATGTCACATGCACGCAGAATATTCAAATATGTTTTGCCAGGTCCAGTCATCCAATGCTGAAGATGGGTCAACGTGATGTGAAATGGAAGATGGCAGCACCGCACCATGTGAAATATGCTTGATACACGATCAATAGCATAAATATACATCCAACCGGCAGCCTGTGTGGGAAGACAAACCAGCTATAGCAATCATCACAATATTCTAATGCTATTGCGGTCACAACTACCCATAATTTGTTGCAGTGCCTCGACAAAACAACACAGGGCCCATGATTTGCAAATACCGTCACTACATCACGCGCTCGTGAAGTCAAACACCAGACTGGTGTGGTTCCCGGAGTTTTTTCTGACATAGCAACAGCAAACAATGACAAGAATTTGCATTGGCAAACTAGAAACTATCTGCGCAACAATATGGGTATGAAAGACATCTATGTAGCAGGAAGCACACGCCCATATTACCGACTTCGTGCAAACACAATTAGCATGTTAACCCATGTTGGATCTTCAAATGATAAAATTGCACGAAGGATCACGAAGGCATATGCTTCCATCTGCCTGATCAATTATCCCCTTCCCACAATGCTAAGCGGCATGTTTTCGACTCTGAGGTCTTGCAGAGTGTACTGCCTTCTTGCTAACGCCTCCTGGACTGCATACGAGGACTGACGAAGCAATGAGCATCACGAGCCTTATTTTGAAGCCAACAACAGCTAGTAGTCGAACCAACTTAGTCAGCAAAATGCCAATTCTTCGCATTGTCAGCATTTCGAGCCCATATGCCCACTAGTTAGTTGTTTAATGCTGTTGCCAATCATGGTCAAAAAAATCAACACAAGCTGCATCTAAGCTGCAAGTCTGGTGAAATCAATGAGCAGGAGTTCCTGATTAAATCTACGTCCTTCTCTGAAACTGACAGGTTGCAAAATCATGACAAGATCCACTCCACTTACCGCATGATAAAAAGAACAAACGACGAACACAACAACGAATAACAGCAACAACGACAACAACAGCAGCCGCTGCGGCAGCGGTACGGGCGTCCCAACATATACAGCCCTGTCCTTGTTGCGAATTTTCAAGCTCTGGGGCATTCCCATGCGATGAGCTTCAGCGATTTCGGCAATGCACCATGCGCGTTGAAACAGGTCCATGGATGCATCCACGGCCACGACCTGTCGGCCAACGTCCAAGAATCACAAACATGCGGAGAGACAGAAGTTTGCCTTGAAGTCAGCCCGAAAACATCATACAACCATAAATCCTAATTGTATATGCTCAGAGGAAACCAGGACCCCACAATGAAAACGAGCAAAGACATCACACCAAACGGAGTTCGTGGTTAGCTTTTTGCCAAACTGTTGCTAGCATCCCCTAACTTTGATGCAGATCTCAACACTGTATGATCCCTAAGATCAGCCTTGCAGCAGAAGCAACTTGACGTCGCTTTCCAATGCTTTCCATGTTTCTTCACCTCAACTGTTTGCTTTGAATGCCAGATCTTCGAGCCTCTGCAAAGGAACGGTTCTTGCGGGATAAAAATGCCATCCTCAGCGCATGCAGGGATGAAAACCGGTGGACCGAGCAATTGCTTTGATGAAAAGAACTTGCACACAAAGCATACAAAGCCATGAAAACAACAACAACAACAACAACAACAACAACAACAACAACAACGACAACGACAACGACAACGACAACGACAACGACAACGACAACGACAACGACAACGACAACGACAACGACAACGACAACGACAACGACAACGACAACGACAACGACAACGACAACGACAACGACAACGACAACGACAACGACAACGACAACGACAACGACAACGACAAC